>JANIIA010092177.1:0-27694 GCA_027478495.1 Erythroxylum alaternifolium
CTTACAACATCAACACTTTAATTCCATCAATCCATGAATTAAATCCTCCTAAACTTGACATAATAGTTAACCTCAATGAAAAAATAATTTATCTAACAATACCAGAATTCATTCAAATCATGTTTACTAAAATAAACAAAAATTCAAGGCCCAACACTAAGTCAGTTGATCCAACATAAGGTGGGTAATAGCAAGGACTATAAATTTCATAGTAAATGCAAGAGAGTAGGGCTTATCATCTTATGCTTTGCGGATGATCTATTGCTTTTCTCCAATAAATCTATTGAATTACTCATGTCAACTTTATCTTTATTTAAGGACCCCTCAATTTTGGAGATTAACCTTACAAAAAGTCGATTCATTCTAGCTGTTAGTGCTACTATGATGGAAAACAGTATCTCCACAATCACAGGGAAGAGTAAGAAGCCATCTCCTTTAACTTATCTACCCATTACCACAAAAAGAATTCAATTTTCTAAATGCTTTCCCTTGATAGAAAAAATACAGAGAAGATTGGGTATATGGTCAAATAAGGTTCTCTCTTTTAGTGGGAGATTGCAGCTCATCAAATATGTCCTAAATTCCCTTCATGTTTACTGGTCCTCCAATATATCATTAGCTAAAGGTGTTACCAAAACCATTGAGAAGCTTTTCAAAAACTTCCTGTGGGGAAACTTAAACTCAGACAATCAATTTACTAAGGTTAAATGGTTAGAAGTTTGCAAACGGAGAGAAGAAGGGGGATTATGGTTGATTCCTATTGCCACTTTTAATAGATCATCATTGATTAAAAACCTATGGAATACCCTATTAGAAATGAAATCTCTTTGGATTTGATGGTTTTATCGCTATATCCTGAAAGGATCCAGCCTTTGATCTATTCTTATAAAACCTTCCTCCTCTTGGCCCTTAATCCAACTCTTGAAGCTAAGACTTATATTAGAACCTTTGGTGTCTTGTAAGGTTGGAAATGGTGAAAAGGCCTATTTATGGTTTGATAATTGGACAGGTAAAGGTCCTCTAATTCGATATCCCTAAGCTCTTCAGTTTTGGAATGGATTTCCTATCAATTCGAAAGTTAGCTCCATCTTGCTAAGCGATCAATGGAACATTCCATTGGAATTACAGTACCTAACTCCTAACTACCAACCAAACCTAGATAAAGAGGACATATTGCAATGTCTCAACACGGCTCTAAACGCCTTCAAGATTGTAAGATTCAGAAAATGGCAGAACCGAAACAACTCAAAGAAGATATGGTTTCCTATCATTTGGCATAAGTCACTCATGCCTAGTTACTCCATTCTTCTTTGGCTTACTGTACTTAACAAGTTAAGCACAATGGATATAATGCATTTCATTTCTATCAATCTTGTCTGTGTTTAATGTGAGATAGAAGAAGAATCAAGGAATCATCTTTTCTTTAAATGCCCCTTTTCCTAGTTTATATGGGAGACAATTCAAAAATTGTGTCTTATTTCTAATGCAGGTACAACCTTCACAGAAGCACTTGATTGGCTTCTAAAGCTGAATCATACTCCTAGATACAACGAAGATATTTATGTTATCTCCTTTACCTCCTCCATCAAGGAGATTTGGCGAGAGAGGAACAACAGACGATTTCAAAATACCACTCGTTCAAGAAAGGAGGTTCTCTACTCCCTAACCAATGGAATCAAAGGGAAACTACTATATTTTACCAGATCAAAAAGGATTTTCCCTAATCTAGCCTTATAAGGGAGAATCAACTAATTAACATACAGAAAGGGTTAAATAATGTTTAAAAGAGTAGATTATAAACATTGCATAAAAGTACCTAGTATGTGATGTCTTTCCCCTTTAGATGTGACTGCTAACTCTAACGCACTATGAGAATAACTCCGATCTAAGAGGTGGGAGGACGTCCAACATGAGACCTTGAAAACACCCTTCGATCGTAGCTCCGTGTCCTAATCAAAGGCCACCAGACACCCAACCATAATTTGGTAGGGATGGGTGAATGGGATAAGATGCGATCTACGTTTACCCCATTTTTGTCAAAAGATTTGATTTTATGCCTTACTTTTATCTGAAGAAGTTGTGGTTATGAAACGTCGTCGTTGTGGTTTGCTTAAATGCTTTTAATTAAACATTGTCGTCCCTTTGTATCTATTTGTTGTCCTTGTACTTGTATTGACTTATTATTCTCAATACAATTCTTTAACTTCAAAAAAAAAACATGAATATGCACCAAATTAAATGAGAAATCAAAGTTATAGCCAATGTCAAACTGGATATGGCAGTTAATAACATCAACAAAGATGTCAAAGTAGGGACCACAACTACTTAAGTCAGATATACGGATAACTGCAACATTCTCATATTTATGAAATGATATGAGTCTGACCCAAATGTTAAGAAGGATGATAGACACTCTCTTTTGAATAGAAAACCTTTCAATCTAACATAACCACATTATTAAAGGGAAGTGCACCGAACATAAATCATTTTACTCCTATGTTGTGCACACAATAACAGTTGTTAATACTATTAAAAAAAGTATAACGGTATTACCTTTAATTCTTGGTAGCCATCTATTTTCCCTTGTTCATCAAAACAGCTTAAGAAGTCTATAGGAGTCCAGCAGAAACAGTATGAAGCACCCAATTCTTCCTTACTAGCAACTTTAAAACCGATGATCAAGGCAGCATTAAAATATAATGCTTAAAATGCAAAATGCAATCTCAAAAAGCTAGGAGTAATGAAGAAAAAATGTAAGGAACTTAAGTCACCAAATTTTATGAAATTAGTTCAACACTAGATGCTTCACAAACTTTAATTATTCAGTATATGGCACAAGGTACAATTATGCATTTGTTTATCATCAAATGAGAAACGAACCACCTAACTCTAATCTTTCCACCAACCAATTAGTTGAATATTTACAAACTATATACACAAGCTTGAAACTAGCCAAAAAATTGCTCTCCTAAAGCAGTAAGTGCATAAGAAAAAGAACCCCTTTTGTCGGATAATCCCAAAATTAAGTTCAAAAGATGACAAAATATGCTTACTTTTGTGAGTGCTGTACACAATTAAGGCTAAGCCACTTTAGCACTACTTAGTCCTATACCTTCATAGATACCAAATAGGTTAAGATTGTTTGCAATAAGTTTCCAACTCTAAATAAACCTTCAATCAAACTACTTCTAATGCTCGTTAATAAAAAGAGACTGAACATCAAAACCAATGTTAAGATCCCTTCACGTAACAAATCTCTTAGTTCTTAAAATTGCTTCTTATTTTTCTGTTTTTGGGTTATTGTACAGACGGTAACAAAATTCTATTTTGAATACACAATTCCTTCTCTGTTTTTAGGTTTGTTGTACATACTAACAGATTTCTATTTTGTATACAAGAGTCCTGGTTGTATATACTAATGTAATTCGTTATAAATAAATGATGTAATGTATAAGGGAAGTTCATCCCCTTCCACTCAACATATTTTAACTCTTTTATAGTATTAGAGCCATCAAGACAACGTCCATGGCTAACCCAAACATAAATCTCCTCCTCACTGCCTCTTATATACTAGGAATAACCTTATTTCCCACCTTATCTATCAAGCTAGAGAGAGAAAACTACTTCCTATAGAGTAATAATGTGCTACCTACGCTCTAAGCCTTTGAGTTAGATGGCTTTGTCACTGGAGACACAATGACTCCACCTGTCCAGATCCTTGAAGCCTTTGAAGGTCAACCACCATAACCTCGACAAAATCCTTTATTTCTTGTTTGGAGGAAAAATGATGGGCTTGTCCTTCTATGCCTGAAAAGTACTATCACCGAGCATATCCTCAGCTACATTACACAGGCAATGACTGCACGAGATGCGTGGGTGACTCTTAAGAGGATTTTTCAATCACAGTCATGAGCTAGAGTGATGCAGATTAGATGGCATCTTCAAACATTAGAGATAGAATCTATGTCAATCCTTGAATACGTTGAACAGAAAAGAGCAATGATTGACACACTCGCTGCAACATTAAATCTTGTGTCTGAGGATGATCTAATAAACTTCATTCTTTGTGGGCTAGGTTAGAGTTATTCTTCTTTCCATACGTCTATTAATACTCTTGCTGAGTCAGTGTGTGTGGATGAATTACTGGGCATGCTGCTTCAAGAGAAGGAGAAAATAGAACACTCACAGAGGGTTTTAATGTCATGTACTAAAAGGCATCTAACAGAAAAACTCTTCAGGGGTTAATTACAGTACGAATTTTTCTTATAATAATAAAACCAAACATAATAGTTTTAAAGGGAACTCTTCTGGCTGTGATCAATCTAGACCTAAGAAAAATGGCTTCAATAAAACTAAACTGGTTTGTCAAATATGCTCAAAGTCTGGACGTTCAGCTCTTAAGTAATACAATCATTTCAACCATGCATTTACTTTTGAAAAGCCATCAAAGTTCTCTGCTCTTATTACTTCATCTAACACTTTATCAGATCCCTCATGATATATTGACTCTGGTGCCATTAATAGCCTTAAAGTAGATCAGAATAATCTCTTAGTCTACTCAGAGTTTAATGGTGATGATAAAATTGAAGTTGGCAATGGTATGGGTCTTTTTATTTCACATATTGTGTACTCTTTACTTAAAGGCCATGGTGATTCTTTACTTCTTATAAATATTTTACATGTCCCAAAAATCACCAAAAACCTTTTAAATGTATCTCAGTTTACTCGTGATAATAATGTTTCCATGGAATTTTTTTCTTAATGTCTATTTTGTCAAGGATATAAAGGAAAGAGTAGTGTTGTGAGGAATGCTTGATCGTGGCTTATATAAGTTGACCAACGACCCATTCATGTCTTTTTCCAAAAATGTCTCTTGTTATGCTCTAGTTGGTGAAATGAACTTTGTTTTAAGGGTGGCACAATCATCTTGGACACCTCAGGTCAAAAGTAGTCTATAAAATACTTTATAACTTTAATCTTCCTCTAGATTCAAATAAAGAATTGCCTATTTGTGTCCTTGTCAAATGGGCAAGGAATCATTGTCTTTATTTGTCTACTTCTCATGTTCATTTTGAATCTCCATTTCAACTAGTTTATTACGATATACGGGGACCAATTCCTGTTACCTCCAACAATGGCAATGATTATTTCATTCAATTTCTTAATGATTGATCCAAATTTAATTGGATTTATTTTATGAAAACCAAATCTTAGGCATATAGTATAGTTAAACATTTTCATGCCATGGTTGAAACACAATTTGATTGTAAAATAAAAACAACTACAAACTGATTGGGTTGGGAATATAGTAATCTGTCATCTTTTTTCAATGATTTGGGAATTGAACACCATCTTTCCAGCCCATATACTCAAGAGCATAATGGTGCTCCTGAGCTTTGTCATAGAGATATTATTGACATAGGATCACCTCTTTTAGCTTAAGCTTCTCTGTCCCTTACATTTTAGGAATATGCTTTTTCTACAATGGTATATTTGCTAAATCGGTTGATCACTCCTGTTTTACAAAATAAATCTCCTTATCAGATGTTATATAAGAGGGCACCTAATTATCATTTTTTGAAAACTTTTGGATGCTTATGCTATCCATTCCTTCATCCATATAATAAAAACAAACTTGAGTATCGATCCCAACCATGCATTTTTCTTAGGTAACTCCAAACACAAAGCTTATCAATGCTTTCATCCTTCTAGCAATCACATATATATCGCAAGACATGTTGTCTTTGATGAGAAGCAATTTTTGTATCTCTAATTAATTGAGCAACACTCCTCCTTTTCATCTAGTCCCATTGTCTCTATCTCTCTCTACCCATTATAAGTTGCATCAGAGGTCCCTACTTTTTGTCTATCTCCATGTCCTCTCCCCCTTCAGTGTCCCACTTTGTCTGTATATACTACTCCCCCTATTAATATATCCATTTCACCTACTCCATCTCCCAATTGTTCCCCATCTTCGACCTCCCCTATAGATTCTTCTCTCAGCTATTCGGTCAACACTTCTCAATCCCCTACACTACCACCCCATCTCAAACACCTCTGACCCTCAAACAATAGCTCTCATTCCATGACTACCCTAGCCTATACTCAATCCTTAAAACCTCTTAGATGCCTCGATTATAAAGCTCTCACTGGTACAAGATACCCTCTTCCTCCTACTACCCCTATAGAATAAAAGCCATCGTGTTTTACGAAGGCTTCTAAACTTACTCATTGGTGTGCTGCCATGGAAACAAAAATATCAAGCACTTCTGCAAAATGACATATGGAACTTAATGCCACACCTGTTCTATGTTAATATCATCAGAGGAAAATGGGTTTATAAGATCAAAAGGCTTGCAGACGGTTCAATCGAGTAGTGTAAAACATGCTAAATGATTCGGGGTTTTAATCAAGAGGCTGGTGTTGATTTTTTTGAAACTTTCAGTCCAGTGGTTAAACCCACTACTATTCGTCTGGTACTTTCTATTGCTCTTACATATGGATGGTCTTTGAAACAACTGGACATTAATAATGCTTTCCTTAATGGCGAGCTTTTAAAGCTGTTTTTATTGAACAACTTATAAGGTTTATGAACTCCCAATTTCCTGATCCTGTTTATCGTCTAAAGAAGGCTTTATATGGTCTTAAGTAAGCACCAAGGGCATGGTTCACTAAATTAAAGGATTTTCTTCTCTAATATGGTTTTCGAAGTTGTTACTCTAATTCATCTTTATTTGTTGTTCTCACAGTTCTTAGCTTACATACCTTCTGGTGTATGTCGATGACATAGTGGTCTCAGGTAATGACAATGACTTCATCAATGCATTTATTCATGACCTATATGTAGCCTTCTCACTAAAGGATTTGGGAGAGCTTAATTATATTGTTAGTGTTAAGGTTCAACATTTTTCTGGTGGTCTTTGCCTATCTCAATCTAAGTATCTCACAGATTTTCTCCAACAGACAAAGATGGATAATGCTAAGCCTGTCTCTTCTCCAGCAGAAAGTGGTTCTTAACTCACATTTCAGGGGAAGCCATGATTGATCCTAGTCTATACCAAAGTGTCGTTGGCACTCTTCAATATGCAACAATAACCTATCCTGACATTTCATTTGCGATAAATAGAACGTGCCAATTTTTAAGTAAGACTACCATCAATCACTGGCAGGCTGTCAAGCGTATTCTTCGTTACCTAAAAGGAACGTTGCATTATGGGTTATTCTTTTGTCCTACTAACAACCCACATCTTGTGGCTTTTTTATGTTAATTGGGCTGAGGACCCTGATACTCATCGTTCCAAAGAGGTTATTGTGTTTATTTTAGTAGCAACTTTATAAGTTGGTCATCAAAAAGCAATAGGTTGTAGCTCGTTTAAGCACTGAAGTTGAATATCGAGCTCTAGCTTTAGCTACTGTAGAAATTGTTTACGTACAATAACTTTTTCGTGAACTTCATATACCATTATGTCATTTGCCCATGTTGTATTGTGATAATCTTAATGCTCAATTTATGAAAATGAACTCGGTGTTCCATAAACAATCCAAGCATATTCAAATTGACTATCATTTTGTTCAAGAAAAGTAAAGCATGGTGATCTTATAGTTAAATATGTGACGTCTAGTGATCAATATGCTGATATTCTCACAAATGCTCTCACTTCAAAGCAGTTTACTACTCTTCGCTCCAAACTTGATGTACTTGAGTTCTCCTTGTCAAGTTTGCAGGAGGGTATTAAGATACCTTCACGTAACAAATCTCTCAATTTCTAATATTGCTTCTTATTTATCTGCTTTTGGGTTGTTGTGCAGACTGTGACAAAATTATGTTTTGCATACGCGATTCCTTCTCTACGTTTTAGGTTTGTTGTACAGACTAATAGATTTATGCTTTGTATACAAGAGTCTTAGTTGTATATACTGATGTAATTCGTTATAAATAAAGGCTATAATGCAAAAGGGAAGTTCATCCCTTTCCACTCAACATATTTTGACTCTTTTAACCAACATTTGAACATATAGGCAATTCATACCTAGAAAAATTTTAACGCATTGGTCAGGGTTGTAACTCATTTATCCTAAAATAACATTGAACTAGATTTTCCCAGTACCTCCACTTCTCAACTTTAGGTTCTGTTATATATCTATTGTTACAAATATAATTTGAACTTTAGAGTTTCTAGAGTTCTCTTGAAAAATTTCTTTTTATTCTAAAATTAAAATGTATGGCTAGGATTTATTTATAAAATAGTCTTGTGAAAAGATAATACCTAAAGCACTAGATTTTTCTAGAGAGTATTTAATAAATTAATAAGGTCAGAAATTATTGGGCATTTAAGTAGTAGTTTTAATGTAATCCTAAGCTCCCTATAAATACCTTTTGTATCAAGCATTTTAAGTAAGAAAAAAATTTGAATGACACATTCTTGTCTCTAATTCACTCTTCCACCTTCCAACAAAGTGGTATCAGAGCTTAGGTTAGTTTAGAAAAAATTTAGGGTGTGTGTGAAAAAAATAGAGTGAATAAGTTGTGAGAAAAAGAGTGAGAAATGGCAATTTTGATATGGTTTTATTCCAATATCTCATTTTACAAAGGATAACTGTGGGAATTGGTGTCTTCAAATGAAACCCTTACTGGGTCACATAATGCATGGGAGATAGTAGAGAAGGGGTATGAGAAGTCAAAAGATGAAGGAGCTTTGTCTCAAAATGAAAGAAATGAACTGGTGAAGACAAGGCAGAAGGATTAACAAACCCTCACCATCATCTACCTATGTTTAGATGATTCAATGTTTGCAAAGGTGGCTAATGCAACTACCTCAAAAGAAGCTTGGGAGATCTTTCAAAAGTCTTTCCAAGGAGTTGAAAAGGTAAGGAAAGTAAGGCTTCAATATGTAAGAACAAATTTTGAAGCAATGAAGATGAAGGAATCTGAATCAATCTCAGATTATGGCTCGAGGGTAAAGACGATAACAAGTCAAATGAAGAAATATGGAGAGATGGTAGAGGATGTTCGTGTGATGGAGAAGATCCTTCAAACTCTCACTGTAAAACTCAACTATGTGGTGTGTTCTATTGAAAAGTTGAAAAATTTAGAGGAGCTGACTGTTGAGCAACTAGAGGGATCCTTGTAAGCCATGAAGATAAGATTAATAGTAGAAAAAGGGGAACATTGGAGAAAGCTCTCAAAGCCAAGGCTTGTTTGAAGAAAAATATAGGAGAAAGTCAACGAGGTCATCGACGAGGAAGAGGACTAGGTCATGGACGTGGCCACAGTGGAAGAGGAAGAGGTAACCAAGGTAGCTTCAATGATGGTGCGAGAGATTTTCAATCAAGTAGAGTTCATGGAAGTGCAAGAGGTAGAGGACGAGGCCATAATTTGAATATAAATGAAAGGAGGTATTAAAAATCCAACATTGAGAGCTAAAATTGTCATAAGTTTGGCCATTATTCTTGGGAATGCCATAGATCCATGAATAATGGTGAGACAAGAGCTAATCTTATAGATGGTAAGGAAGCAGATGAATCAACTTTGTTGTTAGCACTCAAGGAGGGAGAGCAGGATAACAAGAGCTTATGGTATTTAGATAATGGTGAAAACAACTATATGTGTGGACTAAGGGAAAGTTCACGGAGCTTGATGAAAATGCACGGGGCAATATGTCTTTTGTAAACTCATCAAAAATTAAAACTGAAGGTAAAGGTACATTCTCATCTCTTCCAAAGATGGTAGCCATAAGCTTGTGAATCATGTTTACTATGTGCCTAAGTTAAAAAGAAATATTTTAAGCTTGGGAAAACTTTTGAAAAAAGGGTATGATATTTATATGAAAAATAATTATATTTGGCGTCGAGATCAAAATGGCACATTGATGTTGCTATATCAAGGAATAGAATGTTCACATTGAATTTCAAAACGCTTGGTGTAAAGTGTTTAAAGGCTACGATAAAGGAGGAAGCATGGCATTGACACGTGAGATTTGGATACTTGAACTTTGGTGCCCTCAAAGACATCGGAGAGAAGAAGATGGTTAAAGGGATGCCCTTAATCAACCATCCCAATCAAATTTGTGACATGTGTCTTCTTTGCAAGCATGCAAGGAAGAGTTTCCTAAAGGAGGCTACATCAAGAGTAACTAAGCCACTCTAAGTTATACACACCGATGTTTATGGGCCAATTAATCTATCATTATTTAGTGGTAACAAATATTTCATCCTCTTTACTGATGATTTTAGTAACAAGACATGGGTTTACTTCTTGAAGCAAAAGTCTAAAGCATTTACAACTTTTAGGAACTTTAAGGTTCTTGTAGAAAAGGAAAATGGCTATAAAATCAAAGATCGAAGGTCTGATAGAGGAGGTAAGTTCACCTCAAGAGAGTTCAATGAATTTTGTGAAGCTCATGAAATTCGACATCCTTTAATGGTCCCTAGATTATCACAACAAAATTACATTGATTTTTAACACGTATCGAAGCATGTTGAAGGCTAAGAATATGCTTAAGGAGTTTTGAGCTGAAGCTGTCTCTTGTGTAGTTTACATGCCTAATCGCTCACCAACATCAAGCCTTAAGGATCGTATGCTACTAGAAGCATAAAATAGACATAAACCTAGTATGAATCACTTGAGAGTGTTGGGCTGCATTGCGTACAAGCACATCCCACAACAAGAAAGAAGCAAGCTTGATGATAGAAGTGTCAAACATGTATTTGCTAACTATGACACAAACTCGAAGGGCTATAAGTTGTACAACCCAAGCAATGGCAAGGTAGTGGTGAGTCGTGAGGTACAATTTGACAATAATGGAGTATGGAATTGAGAAAGAAAAGAAGAAAGCAAATATGACTTCATTCCATACTTTTTCGAGGAAGAAGAAAATGCCATGGCACTAACACAATATGTAACTCCACCTCTTTCACTCACTCTCAATAATCAAAGTGAAAGTTTAATAAAGGACCAAGAAATAAGCTATAATGAGGAAATCAAGCCAATTGAGAAGAACGATACTTGGGAACTAACAAATCTTCCTAAGGGTTATAAATCCATAAGAGTCAAATGGGTTTACAATGTGAAGAAAAATACAAAAGGAGAAATGGAAAGATGCAAAGCAAGGCTCGTTGAAAAAGGCTACAAGTAATGGTATGGCATTGACTATGAAGAGGTGTTTACCCTGGTTACTCGAATAGAGACTATTTGATTGCCTATCTCAATGGCAACTCAAATGAAATAGAGAATCTATCAACTAGTTGTGAAGTCGACATTCCTAAACAGTTATCTTGAAGAAGAAGTATATATTGAACAACCACTTAGATATGTGGTCAAACGGCATGAAGATCAAGTCTTGAAGTTGAAGAAGGAATTATATAGATTAAAGCAAGCACCAAGGCCATGGAATAGTTGCATTGACAAGTACTTTAAAAAAGATGGATTTGTCCGTTGTCTTAATGAGTATGCTCTCTATTTGAAAGCCTATCATAATGGATACATATTACTAGTTTGCTTTTATGTGGACAATCTCATCGATACTGGCAACAATCCGAGATTGTTTGAAGAGTTCAAGAAAGAGATGCCTAATGAGTTCGAGATGACTGACATAAGGCTTATGTCCTACTATTTAGGCCTAAAAGTGAAGTAAATAGAGAAAGAAATTTTTTATCTCTCAATAAGGATATGCAAAAGAAGTATTGAAGAAGTTCAAGATGCTTGATTGCAACCCCGTAAATATGCCCATGAAGTGTGGAACAAAACTATCAAAGTTTGAAGAAGATGAAAAGGAACATCCCACTTTATTTAAAAGCCTTGTGGGAAGTAAGAGGTACTTAACATACATGAGGCCCGATATTCTTTATGTTTTTGGAGTAGTGAGCCATTTCATGGAAGTTCCTAGAACAACTTACATGAAGGTAGCAAAAGAATACTTGGGTACTTGAAAGGTACGTTGGAGTGTGGATTATTTTATACTTCCTCTAATAATTTCAAACTTATAGGATATTGCAATAGTTCCTTTGTTGGAGATATTGATGACAAAAAGAGTACTATTGGATTTACATTTTACATGGTAATTATGCAATTTTATAGAGTTCAAAGAAGCAACCACTTGTTATGATCTCTATATGTGAATTCGAGTATGTGGCAACAACCTCTTGTACTTGTCATACGATTTGGATAAAGTAACGGTTAAAAGAACTTCACTTGATTCAAGAAGAAGCAACAGAGATTTAAATTGACAACAAGTCCGTCCAAACACTTGCCAAGAATTCAGTGTACCATGATCGAAGTAAGCATATAGACACAAGATATCATTTCAATTGGGAGTGCATTGCAAAAAAGGAAGCAGAGCTCAAGTATATGAAGACATAATACCAAGTTGCTGATATTTTCACAAAGGCAAATTCGAAGACTTTCAAAAACTAAGATCATGACTTGGGATGAAGAAGAAAAGTTCATATTAAGGGAAAGTGTTAAAAATATAATTTGAACTTTAGAGTTTCTAGAATTCTCTTGAAAATTATATTTTTGTTATAGAATTACAATATACAGATAGGATTTATTTTTAGAATAGTCATGTGAATAAATAATGCCTAGAGCACTAGATTTTTCTAGAAAGCATTTAATAAGTTAGTAGGGTAGAAAGTTGTTGGGCATTTAAGTAGTAGTTATAGAGTAATCCTAAGGTCCCTATAAATACCTTTTATACTAAGCATTTTAAACAAGCCAAAAATTTGAATTACACATTCACCTATCTAATTCACTCTTCCACCTTACAATATCTATCTCCTGTTTCTTTCCTTTGACTGGCCAAGTCTTAGCTTGTTTCATTAGCTTGTATAGGTGGGGAATATTGTAGTTTCTAGGGTGTCATTGGAAAATCTTTCCCATTGGGTTAGGTTTTATCTTTGTTAATTGTGAGCCTCTATTGTTTTCTATAATCTTTTAGTTTTTCTCTACTTAAAAGCCTACCTGGCCTTGTTTATTTCTGTCGAAGTTCCCACCTTTTTGTTTCCCTTCAACATTATTTTCAATTATTGTTAGTATGCAATTTTTTCAATGAGGCTTCTAAACTTTCCGTCTTTTAGCTAGGAGTTTGTTTTATACTTGAATATTTGCTACATTTTTCTTTTTGGATATTTATCTACCTAAACTTTTTTAATCTTTTGTTTCTTGTTGGTATACGGGGGTGTTGATTTTGAATTTTGGTTATATCAAGGATATTCTATTTAATTAGCTACTTTTTGCTCCTTAGGAGGATATTTCTTGGACTTATTTGGGGGAGTTTGTTCTGGTTAATTTCTGCAAGTTTCTTATTTTCCTTTAAGAAGCTGCATTTTCATCAATAACAGCTTCCCCAAGTAATTTAGAAAAAAGAACCAATTATGTCAACTAAATCCTTTGTTTGAACTAAAGAGTTGTGACATTTTATCTTTCCCTAGAAGAAGTTACACCTATTGGTGTCTGTTTGATATAACAGACACTATAATTTTGTGATTATCAGTGGTTTCCTCTTTGTTTCTAGTAGAAAGAGAAGATTAGGTTTGAGAAAGATTTATTCACTTGAATGTAGTAAAAAGTCATTGTTCAAGAATGAACATTCACAAATTGGGGGATCAAGACTTTCAATGATTGTGTTCTGCAATAAACTAGAATGTTTTAGGCTACAATTAAAAAATATGATGTCAACAGTACAAGCAGTGTGAAGTACATTCCTAAATCATCATTTGAGTAGTTCAAGAGGGTGGCCAATTTTTACTTCTTCAAAAAATTAGGGTTACACAAGAAGAAACAAATTTAAAGTCATTTTAGGTTTGATGAGTTATGGACTAGATGTGTTATTTTGGTCAAGAGTGATGTGAGAATCTATTGCCTAAACATATATTAGGCGAACGTCTAGATTTGAATTATAAAATTTTCGAAGATTTAGCTATTAAATTAAAATTTTAAAAATAAATATTTAAATAAAAAAATTATATTTGATATTTTTAAATTTGTTAACTCATTATCTAAATTATATTGAAGCTTACTTTTTAGGCTTTTTTTTGTCAATTATGTGAAGTAGTTAAACAAAGTGTTTTTGTATTTGATTAATGGTAATTGATGGGGTATTTGTCTAAAGAAAAGTTATTATTATTATTATTTGACCACATAACATCGTAAAAAACTATTGTTGTTATACTAAATTAATAATATTTACAAAGATTAATTGCTTAAATAAATACATTCATAAAATTAAAATATTATTTATATCTTAGAATTTTTAACATTTTTAAATAAATATATTTATAAAATTAAGATAAAATATATAATGCATTTGTAAAAATGAAGTAAAAAGAAGGGGAAAAGACCAATTTATTCATTCAATTTTGATGTTAGGTGTACATTGCTTTTCAAAATTTTATTTTTATTAATTTAAATTTGAACTTGTTTAAATTTTTTTTATCAAACCCTTGATCAATTAGTATATAAAAATTATGGTGCATGCTCCATTCATATTGTGTGGGATTAATTAAAGGGAGACTAGCAACAGTAATTTAGTATTTCTATAAGTTAAAGTAACGAATATTATCTCCATTCCGTTGTCTCTCCATTTTTTTCCTCTATAACTTAATTTTCAAGAATTAAAATTAAAGAGGTTAGAATAGTTGCGATGTGTAATTTAAATAAGGCTAAGCAATCCCACTTGTGAAGTCTACCAAAATTGGCGATTGTAACACCATTTGATTGAATAAACTAACAACTCTCTCAATAAAGTTTGGAAAATATGGGATAGGAACAAGCAAGGTTGCCCTAAGCTAAGTAAAGAAGGGTAGTTGTCCATGGCCAAGCTTATGGGGCCCATTCATTAAAAATGTTAGAAACTAAAAATCATATAATCTAGTCATTTAATTTGTTAGCATGTTATGGAATTTGTGTAAAAAGTAGTATTCAGAATCTACAAAGTCAGGCACCAATCTTATTTCCTTGTGAAGTATTATAAGAAAAGAATAGGTAAGTTGAAACATTATCTTAAGATGTTTATAGTTTTTCAGTTATTACTCAACATCTTATCATAAAAGATTGAATTATCAGGGTAACATGCTTTTTTAATATTCTAATATGGATCCACTATTCTCTCTTTTATGTCTTTTCTTATGAACTTACGTTGGGTCAAAAATTTTATTCTTTTTACATTACAAGGAAACTTATTCTAGGTTCCCTCTCTTTGTTTTTTGGTTTGGAGATGGATTTTAACCATAAACTGGCTTTTACAATAGTTTTACAATTTAGAGGAAAATTCCTAAGAGTTTGTCCCTCACATAGGCATGCAAGACAATAAAAGAAAAAAATAACTTAAAGAAATAAAGATCGTACCATGTTTTGTTGAAAATAAAGAAAAAGAGGAAGAAGGCTCGAGTGGGTTCATCAAAATTTTGAGTTATTGTTATTCCCAAGTGTTGGAATTAGGAAATTTGTTTATATAGAAAGAGAGATGAAAGACTATAACCTAATCAGTGATACATCCACCAAAAAATAAAAATATATTGCATATCCTACACAAAAAGAAGTCAGTCGTTAGTGGCAAGTGAGATTAGATGCACAACTTGGGAATAAATAACAAATATGCACGCAAACGGAGGAATCCGAGAGCAATCTTATTTCTTAAAGTTCATCACCTTATTTCTTATATAAAAATAAAACTCTAAGATTTTCAATCATATGCATAATGTTATAAATAAAAAAGAAATTTAATTAAAACAATCTTTTTTATTATTTCAAACTAGAGCTGTTAATATCTTAGTTTATATGGAGTTGTTTGATTAAAATCATCTTATATATTTTTATCATTTCAAGGTGGAGTTTTTTAACTAACTTATTTTCTATTGACTTGTTAACAACTTTGTAGAAAATAGGTTTTAAGGTTAATTAATGGTAGAATAATTAACAACTCAACAGAAAATACCTTTTAAGGTTATTAATAATAGAATAACTATAATTTTTATCATCTTTTTTTAATTTTTGTAATAAGTTTTCTAATTTTAAATTTTTTCCACTCATTCTTGTTCGTATCTTTTTAACATAAATCATATGATAATTAGAATTGAAATTTATCCAAATAATTTGTCGCTCTTTCATTTCACGTTTTTGTTTTTCATCTTTTATATAGGATATTAAATTTTACTCTTTGTTTTTTTTCCTCTATCGTAGGTGTATAATATCATTGATATATCTCTATGATGTATAGTCAAGTTATTGTTGTTCTCTTGCACCTCGCTCATTCTTTCAATACTATATAGGTGTTTTTGTTCTTTTCCTAGTCCAATTATGTTATAATTGTTTTTACATGATATTGGCTAAAAACATTTGTCTGGAAGTAAAAAAAGAAAAAAAGCGAGTAGAATAGTCAATAAAATCCTAAAAAGGAGCTATCAATAAATTTGTTAAAAAAGTAGGTTCCTTTAGTGAAAATCCTAAGGAATTAGGCAAAGGTAATTTTGAAATATCTAAGGCTATGTTTGGTTGAGAGTTTATTAATGAAATATAATATTATTCCATCGTTTGAGAGGAGGGTTTATAATGGAATGGAATAGAATGAGATAGAAGAGGATAATTTCATATTACATGTCATTCCATCCTAAACAGTAAAAATGAAAAACTTTCGATTTGGGAGATTTAGGATATAATGTAAAATAATAAACAGCTTTACATTATATTACAATATAAACCCTTCATCCAAATAACATTTCACTATATTACATTATGAACTATTCCATCCCTCCTAAACAACAATTTTCTAATATTACATCCATTTACATTCTATTCCATTATAAACCATTTCATCCTATTAAAAACTTTACGTCCAACCAAACATAGCCTAATGGAATTCTAAGTGATGAGATTCATATTTAGAAGAATGTTAGTAATTTGAGTGAGCATGATCATGTACTAAATGCATCCAACTTAGAAAGTTAAGGGCTTATGAGCAACTAATCCCTCAATTGGATATTTATGATCCTAAAAATTGATATAATCTTGATATAAAGCAAGGGACATTTAGTTGAAAAAAGGCCTATAAGGGAATTGAATCTTATGTTTTCTTTAAACAATACTTCTCGACATTTTTCATATTCTTATTATTCTAGAAAATTAAGTAATAGAGAGATCAGTGATAAAAATGGTTGGTTTATTCTAAACATATGGATAAAGTTTTGTTTTTTGTTGTAAGTTGGTCAAATCTAATAACAAAGCAAATGATAAATTTAGAGATTCGAAGCCTCTTAGTGATAGACTTAAAGAACATAAGAATAGTGTTGATAGAGTCATGAATCATTATCCAATACTCATTGGTATAGTAGAATCAAGTATTAAAGTTATTATATTTCAATCTCCTCAAATAAGATTAGCTTTGGTGGAATTATCTAGATCTTGTGTTAATGCCAAATTAAAGAGTGAAAAAGAAGGTTTGGTTAATGCACTTGAAAATTTTGAGTTTTTACTTGGTCTGGTTATTTAATATGATATTTTATTTGCTATTACCATAATGAGTAAAAAGCTACAGTCTAAATCTATATGCATTGACGCTACTACGGAGTAATTAGAAGATGTGATGGTATTTTTTGAGAAATATAGAATCAAAGGCTTTGTCTCTAATATGAATATTATCCAAATACTTGCATATGAAATGAACGTAGAATTTATACTTACAAATATAAGTTGTGCTACTAGGAAAAGACAATTTGATGAAAAAGATCGTAATGGAGAAATGTAATTAGCTAAGGTGTCCTTTAGAGCTAGTTACTTTCTAATTATTGTAAATATGGTAATTGTATCATTAAAGAATAGATTTGAGCAATTAATAACATTTGGAATTTCTTTTAAATTCTTGTTTGATTTAAAAAAGTTAAGATCGTTGGATGATAATGAACTAAAGGAATGTTGCCCTAATTTTACAACTACTTTTCCTCATGTTAATGTGTTACATGAGGACTTAGAAGATCATTTTTTAATTAAAAGTGTTGCAAATAACTTTGCCAAATGAGTCAATGCCATCAATTGAAATTCTTGAACTTTTTCAAATTGCATATTATTATCCAAATGTTTCAATTGCTTATTGAATCCTATTGATTATACCTGTGATTGTAGTATTAGTTGAGAGAAGTTTTTCAAAGTTAAAATTATTGAAAACCTACTTGAGGTCCAATGTCATAATAAAGCTTAAATGATTTGGCTATTTTATGTATCGAGAAGGATATGTTGGACAAGATTGATCTTGATACTATTATTAATGATTTTGCATCTATAAATATACGGAGAAATTGTTTTCAATGATTATCTGTGTCCTTGTTAATGTAATTATGTAGTTGCTTCGTGTTTTACAATTTGACGTTACTGGTTTGTTATTACTACTACTGTTTTGTTGCTGCTACTATTATTTTTAGTGATTTTATTATTGCTGACATTTCCAAGATGTTGTTAGATGCTATTATGATCATTCAACCTTAGTATTTTCTTAAGTATATGGGCTTATGACTTGAGTCACTTATGTATGGATATTAAATTTTAGTAATAGAAATATACTTTTGAAATTTACATATTTTTATATTGCTGATTCATTGAGGCCCTTCTTTTTACTTTATCTTGGGCCTATAAACATTAAGAATGACCCTGGGAACAAGATTGAATTAACACCTATGCTTACTACTTTTAGCAATTAACTAGATATTGCTTTTTTACCCCATCAATTAGGATCAAACTTTGCCAACTCCCTTCATAATCTGTTCACCTTATATAAAGAGTAATGTCCCAACATTTTCCTTATTTGTCATAATATAAACATATACATTTGGTTATTTTGTAAGAATCTTTAAAAGTTGTTGATATTTCTCACATGACCCGGGTTAATCAACGATTCCTTGTATTTCAAAAGTCTACAAAATATTAATATTATACCACTATACCCCTATGCCAAATAAATCTATCAAATCTTTGCTCAAAGCAACTAATTTTCGTTCAAACCACTTCTTGAAGCTTCTTTTAACATCATGAGTATCACTTTAATTACTCTAATCCATTTTATTTTAGTTGATGACATAACAATTAACTTCACATGAAAATGCAATCATTTAAGCTTAGTGAATAAAAAAGTAGTTATCTATTAAAATTATAAAAAATCCTAAATTTTACTCAATTTTAAAATACTAATATAAATTTTCAATTTGTTGCAAGAATAGTCTGACGTTAATCTTTTTTGTTAATTTCGCTTACATGGCTAACTACACCAAATTATTATACCTGCCACATGGCTACCATATGTTCCCTCTATTCCAACTAATTGTTTAATATTTAATGAATTTGAAAAAAACCATAATATTGGTGTAGTGAACCTAGAGATGACAATAGGCTGGGTTGGGCTCGAGACGACCCCGGGCCATGGTAGCCCGTGACTCGCCGGGCTGGAATGGGTCGGCCCATGGCCCAGCTTATGACCTGAAGGGCCATGGCCCCCGCCTGCCAATTTTCATTTTAAGAAAAAAAATTTTAAAACGACGTCGTTTTGGAAGTAATGGTCTCGTCATAGGTCAGGGGTCGAGTCGGGTCTAGTCAGACTGGGCTATCCTATGACCCGGCCTACCTTGACTCATGGTCCGATCAACCCAAGCCAAAATTGGGTTGGGCTGGACCCTTTTTGACATCTCTAAGTGAACCTAGTATAAATTGACATTTACACTTCCTCTTCCAACTTTGATTGCCTTACTCTTTCGTCATGATAGAGACTTCATAGAGGTGTTCTGAAGATTTTGTTTAAGAAGAAGGCTGGATTTGGATGGACGGTGGTTGATTTGGTGTTGAGAGAATGGAAGAAACTTAGGAATTGAATGTTCTTTCTATTTAGTGAGGTTTGTTCGTTTTGGGGGTTTTTAAAATTTGCACAAGTGGGTGGTTTGGATCTATACTTGAACGAGTTGCCTCCAACCAGGTTAGTTAATATATACATGCAAAATGTGTAGGTGATTGAAGAAAATTTATTTAACAACAAGACTAAAGTTGAATTTTTATGGAACATTTTATGCATTAAGTTTAGGAATGCTAACATGTATAATGAATAGGTTTTAGTCTAAATAATATCCTGCAAAATTGGCTAGTCTCAGTTTCTATAGTTTGTCAAGAAAATTGAATCTTTTATGGTATAATGGGAAGTAAGAAAATGGAATTCATCTTGTAGTCAAAAGTTTTGGGTTGTTTGTTTATCCTGACATGACTTTCAATCTAGTTAATGGTTATTAACATTTTGGTTGCAGTTTTTAGAGAGTAAGATGATATACTTAGACAGGGATATCTTAGTGTTCTACAACATCGATTACTTGTTTGATTTGCTTTATAGGCATTTTTATGCGTAATGAATTACTTCTATAAGAAGACGTAGAGCCACACTCTACAGTACAAGATTGACTATTATCAACAGTTTCCTGACAGAGTTAAGTGGCCGATTGAATTAGGTCATCCTCCTTCTCAATACTTCAATACTATAATGTTTGTGTTTGAGCCTAATCTCGATACTTATAAAGACCTATTGAAGACTTTCAAGGTCACCCCTTTTACACCATATGCAAAGCAGGTATGAAATTTTAGCTTCTTCCCTAGTTATCATAAAAGGACAACAGTAGCTTGATGTAACCTTCATCTCATATATTGTAATTGCACATGACTTCTTAAACATGTACTTCAAAGATATATACAAACCAATTCCTCTAGTTTATAATAAGAATGTGGAGCTTCATAAAGTGAAAGTTGTTCACTATTATGTAACAGTACACATTTCGTATACGAAATTTTCAATTAATACTTAATTGTCCCTTAGCCTTAATGAGATAAATACTTATTTTTCCTAACCATATCCATAGGGGTTGAAGCTATGGCGATAGACTGAGAAAGAGGAGAATGTGTAGAGAGAGTATATAAAGATGTTAACTAAGAAATGGTGGGACATTTATAATGACGAGTAACTAGACTATAAGAAATAAGTGTATATCCCAGCTGATGTTGAGCTAGTTAACATGAAACCATTCATTGCAGCATTCTCAGAGGCTGGTGCCAATCAATACTTCATAACCCTATCATCTACTTATAGAAGAATAGTCTCAAACAAAATTAAGGGTCCTTTTTCCAACTAAAATTGGATTATCTCCAGGAAGGGCTTTTGATCCCTAGTCTTTTTTTTCTTCGTCTTATGTAGTTGGTAATGACCCAGATCCCGTGTTTTAGCAGGACTCCCACCAGAGTTGTTGTTGTTGTGTATAGTTGGTAATGAAGTATGTCCCAAGTTCTTAGTGCTAGCCTAGGAAATAAGCTTCGCTAAATAGATGTGTCAATGTTAATAACTTGTCCAAAACCTTTTGGGCTATGTAATATTAGTTTATGTACAATGTTACATGCCATTATAATCAATCTGAAGCAAACGTAAATAAGAATACATAAGTTTCTTATACCACTAATTTTTTCTCCTTAGTGTGTATAACAAGAATATACACAGGGATAGTTTCAATCTACGCGTGCCTAGTGTGCAATGGTTTTGATTAAGAAGAATGCAAAGAAGTTAATAAGAGATGGAATTTTAGTAATTAGCATGAATACAATATGTTTACGCCCTACATTTAGAAGCAATCATAAATCTACCAGAATTTTTCAATCAATACTCGAGAGTCTAACCAACTAATGCTTTTCATTAATCACAGTGAAAAAAACAATTTAAAATTTAGCATCTAACTAATTAATACTTTTTAAGTAGCATTTTATTATGACCAGCAAATCTATCATAAATATAAAATAATTCCTTTGAATATAAATTCACATGTTTTATCTACGATCCATATGTTGATTAAGAACATAAGCAATCTCTTTTAAACCTTATTCTACCTTAAAATCATTGTCTATTGTTAAACCTTTAACTCTATTATATATTTTCATAAAAGTTTTTTAGTGAGTTTTGGATAAGAGGGAATTAACATTTTAAACATATACATATCCTAATGTTCTCAAATTTTGAGAATATTTTATACAAATCAATTATCTGATCAGTCTTGAGTAAATAAGATTTTGCACATTAGGTATAGAACTTTCCTCACAATTAGAGAATAAAAAGTTGGAATTACAATAACCTTGTTAATAGTAAAATACAAATAGTAGACAATGAAATTTATGAAAGATGACCCAATTTTTTATGTAATTTATGGATCTACAGAGAGTGTAGACATCATCATATCATAAGGAAAAAATATTATAGAATAGCTATAATTGATTATTTTTAATTAACATTAACTTATTTAATTGTTTTCCTTTGTCCATTAGTAATTGATGATTAATTAAAAGCTTAAGCACCTAGATGCCATACAATTATGTGTTTTGTGTGAATAAAATCAATAAACCACCTTAAAACCTTCCTTTCTACCTATAATCATCATGTTTCTTTAACCAAACCCATAACTAGAAGAAGATAACATAAAACTAGAAGACGATAACATAAACAGAGAAACAAAGTCTTAGTATTGCCTTTCAACCAATACACAAGAAAAAACATAGAAATTTCTAGACTTGGTGGAGATAAGTTAGTTAGGGAGAGACATAAACTAAGCCAATTTGATGTTTAAGGGAGAGGCATAAACTTTATTCTATATCGATGAAAGAGTTAGGCAATCATAAGTAAAGCTTAACGAGGAAGGAGAATGGAGCACCAACATTAAGTTTTTTTTTCAAATTTATTAAATATAAAATAATTAGTTGAAAAAGGGACACACATGGCAAGTATAATAACTATGTTAGCAACATTAATGAGAAACTTAACGTTGGAATATTTTCATAAAAAATTAAAAGTTTAGGCATCTTAGCACCACATTTTAAAGTTTTAGTTAGTACTGCAAAATTGAGTAAAGTTTGAGATTTCTTTATAATTAACCTAAAAATTTACTGGAACTTGACATATGGTTACATATGCAAAAGAATTTCATATTATACTAGCCAATATTAGTCGAAAAATTATACAAAACTGAAGCATTAAAATGCCAGTTGATGGTACCAGTTGTTATTGGTCGATAGTTGAAATATCAATCAAATGCCAATCAGTATTGTAAAATAAAAAATTAAGGGACTGAAATGTTAAAAAATTAACCCTAACTACAAAATTATTTTCGCAGAAGCAAGCAAAAGCACCCACCCATTTGACATTTCAGTTCCAGATCTTAGCCGTCACAACTTCCTTAACACCCTGCGCTGCATACTGGCCAGTCAACTAGCTACCCCACCGCAACACATCCGCAGGCCACAGGATGGAACTTGCCATCCTCTCCTCCGGCAGCAGCTCCCTCTTTGCATCACAAGTTCACCAGTCAATCAACTCCCCCATTGCCACCCACCCATAACTCACTATCCTCTCCTTTGACAGTATCTCCCCTATAGCTCGCTAATCGCTAGCTAGCTCCTTTTCTCTGCTAGCAGACACTCACCAATTGCACTTGCCAGTTATCGTCAGTTGCCAGTCGCCATGTTGTGTCGTGTTGTGTTCTAAAATTTGTTGTGAGTTGTGACTAGTCATTTGTGAGCTTAAGCTAAGGTTGCATTTTGTGTGTGTGTGTGTGTTTTTTTTTTGTGATTGATTGTGTTGTAGGCTTGTGGACTTACCGCATTATGGATGTGATTGTGGATGACTTGTGAAATGTGAAATGTGAAATGTGAAATTGTGATTGTGGAACAGTGAAATGAAAGTTTGAATTTTTTTCATTGATAAAAATTATCATATGTTCACTTGAAAATTAGAATTAATTATGTTTCTAACTTTATGTGATGACTGGGTACTAAAATTTTGAATTAGATTATGAATTTGAGTTTGAGATTATTCATTAGTTGTTTGAAATTTAGAATTAGATTATGAATTTGAGGTTGTCCTTATGTGAAATTTGAGATTGAGATACATTGAAATTTGAATGAAACATTAGTCTTTATTATAAACTAGGTTATATATTATAAATTAAATTTTGTAATCATAAAAATGAATTAGTTATTTATCGTTGAATTATATGATTAGTAATTATGCAAATTGAACTATAGTTGTGAGTTTATGTCCATGAATGGATTATCTAATCAACTAATCGATAATCATACAAAATAAGTTATAGTTAAGAGTTTATGATTAAATCACATAATAAGTTATAGTTAAGAGTTTTTTGTTGAATTAGATAAATTTAATTATAGATGTGAGTTTATAATTGAATTATGTAATGACACAAAATGAGTTATATTTATGGCTTGTGAGTTTACGATTGAATTTTATAATTATATAAAATAGGTTATAGTTGTGAGTTTATTTTTGAATTATATAATTACACAAAATAGTTTATGGTTATAATCTTATGTTTGAATTATGTAATTAAACAAAATGAGTTAAAGTTGTGAAAGTGTAGCAATCAACATAGATATTTGATGTTTGGGTTCAGAAAGAAACATAAGTTATTAAGAAACTATTATTGATCTACTTCTTGTTTTTTTTTTCACATCTTTATTTTGATATGAAGTTATTCAGTTAATTTTGATATACATCTTCATTTGTTTTTATAGATAAATCGAAGGAAGTTGAAGTACTCTTAATAAGTCAACCACTTTAAGAAGATTCAATAATTCAGCTTGGGTTCATGCTGGATTGGTTCCTAGAATGAAGAACTATACTATTTGTTTGTTTTGTAATAAGAATTTGAAAGGTGGAAGAATCGCCAAGATTAAAGAAGCATTTAGCCGGAGTCAAAGTTAATGTGAAACCTTGTCAAAAAGTGAGTCATTATGTGAAATAGAAAATGAAGACTTTCCTTGAAGAGTATCGACATGAGAAAGATGATACTTACCTATTTTCTAAAGTATAAAGCATAAACATTCATCTCATTAGTAATCTCATTAATGAGATCCTTGGCATTTCTATACACAAACAATTCTCTTGTTATAATTGTCAGAATAAATATAATATTCATCCTTATTCTATGACCATAGGTATCAAAATCATCTTTTGATTAGATTCCTCCACTGAAGTTACTATGAAGCTTGATGATGTTCTTAGTCTTATAACTACACCTAGATTCCTCCACCTTTTTATCAAATACAACTTTGTCTCTTCTGGTGAATATTTTACCTTTCAAGGTTATGATGATCTTTATTTCCTTTCCACTCTCATGTTAGGTGAGAATATCCAACTTAATGACTTTATTCTACACAACATAGTTAACACTAAGAAAATGAACCAACATATTCCATATGCTCTCATCCTTATTCTTATCTTTTATCACTTTAATATCCCTTCCACTGAGGTTGAGGTTCAGGTTCAGGTTCAGGTTGATTTTGATCAGGTTCAGGTTGATTTTGATTTTTCTTTAATTTTTCCACTCTTAATTATATGGGTTATCAATTAGTTGGTGGTCAAATAAATTGATCGCACTAGAGATAATAACTTTAATCTCAGCAGCCCTCACTAATGTTTGAGGCTCCCTTATAAGAAGATGATCCTGGTAAGCCTCTCTTGTATCACTATTGAGCCACCTACAAATGATGAGGCTACCACCTCATAACCACATCACAAGTCTCCATGCGCTGCTCATTCAGCTACTATTAGGTATCAACTTACCATGATGCAAGGTGAAATTGACTCCCTTCAAAATATCACAACGCATCGACTTGATGATTTACAAAGCTTAATCGAGTCTTGCTTTCCTCCTTTAGTTAATTGACTTTATATTATATTTTTAGATAATTGATTTCTTTTCTATGATTCCAAAAAAAGGGAGAAAATTGATAATACTAGATTTATGAGGAGTGATGACATTCAAAAGGAGTAAATTATATACATATATATATATATGATTTTTATATTATAATATCTTTATGCTTGAGTAAATTTATATTATTTACAAGTATGGATATTTATTATGTTGAAATTCTCTTTTATTCTTGATATTGAATTATGTTTTATGCATGAATTAAGTGAGAGCCAACTATTATTTTGATATAGATACTTGTTTGTAAGCTTAATTTTATTGTTATTCTCTAATATCATAAATATTGTCATCATAAAAAATGGGAGATTGTTGAACCAAGAGAGGTATCAATTGATATTTTAAAGATAAAAAATCATAAGTATTACTAATGAGTTTATTATTTTAATAAAAATAATATAAAAATAAAATGAGGACATAAAGATAAGAAAATAGTTCATGAAGTTGATAAAGAGAAATTGAAGTTTGCAACGATCAAAATAAATATCAAACTAAGAACAAAAGAAGATTAAGGCTCATTAAGGTAATTTTACATTTTATATTATTAATTTTAATCTTACTTTATTAATTTGATAATCTGAAAGGCTCACAATGCATAAACATTTCATCTTACTTCATTGTATGAGTCTTTTCATTCATCAAGACATATAAAAGCTTTTGATTTTAATAAAAAATCTCTTAATCTTTCAAACATTCTTTAGGGAAAGTTTTGGCAGGTGTTTAAATCATAATTACATTAACCTAATTGGACTTGAGCATTTGAAGTTGTCAAAATCATGTTTTTGGGAGGATTGGTCAACTTATATAAGTTAGTGGTCAACCAATATAAATTAAAAATTTTAAATTTAATGTACTGAGAGTTTGTTTTAAGATTATATGAAGTATTAATTAGTCAATATGCCATATTAGTCAACTAGTATGCCTAATGGTCGATCAATGTCTCAATGACTAGTGAATTTGTGCATTCAATGCATATTGTTCTACTAAGGATTTACAGTTAACCATTATAATGGCTAGTTTTTTAATCTAACGACTAATACCCAAAACCTTGTAGATATATTTTCTAATTATTTTTAGCATTAAGAAGTATTTTAGTATATTTGCATATATTTATAAGTATTTTCAATCATTTAAGTATCATTATCTTATACTTGTGTGAGTGAGCCTATTGGAGTTATCAAGTAATAAGGTGAGGTATTCTGAGCCGTAAGATTTGATTGGAGCATTATATTATTGTACTAGAGAGTGGTCCAAGTGACATTAAAGTTCTTTTTTACCTTTAAAAAAGATTATAAAAGAGTTCTTCTTTTCCAATAAAGATTATACAAAGATTATTCTTTGCCTTAAAAAACATTAAAGTAGAACTCCAAGAGGAGTTTTGGGAGTTGACGTAGACAAGGATTGTCTGTCAAATCAATAAAAACAATTTTGCATTTTTTATTCCATACCTTTTTTAAGTTATTGTTCAATTGTTTAATTAATTATATTAACCAATTCCTTTTATTCTTATTTATATTGATAGATGTTGATGAGCACATTAGTTACAAAAGTTTGTTAATTTTTATAAACACCCAATTCACCCTCCTTTTCAATTCATTGAAAACTAACAATTTGAATGTAATATTATCATATGCTTGTCTAATATTGTAACACCTCACTTCTGCTGGACCCGAACCTGATATCGATGGTGATATCCGAGTCCGTGCCCCACGAGGGTGGTGTGCTACATCACTAAACAATCAAAAGTCGGTATAATTTTTTTTAATACGCGCAAATCAATAATCACAAATTTGTGCTCACTTTTATTCAGAAATATTTCGTTTACAAGAATTGCCAAGATTTTGTGTTATACCAGAATTTCGATTTGCTCAAACCAAAAACGAAACATATTACACTTTAATCAATTTCTTTTGCAAAACCC
>JANIIA010094117.1:0-27603 GCA_027478495.1 Erythroxylum alaternifolium
TCCTAACTTCACTAATTGGTCTTCTCGTAGACCCGTTTCCCTGATCCGACCCGTTAAGTGGGACCGGGATGTTACATAGAGACTTTGCCAATGGGCCATTTTACCTATCGAAGGTGTGCCAATGGTATGTTTTGCCTATAGATGGTTTGCCATTGGGCTGTTTTTCTACCGAATGTGCCCAAAAGATTGTTTTTGCCACTGATTGTGTGCCAATTGGCTATTTTCCCACTGAAGCTATCCTACGGACTATTTTTCCCACCAAAAGCACCTAGCGACTTTGACTAACAAAGGTGTGCCAATGTGCTATGTTTCCCACCGAAGGTGCCCAATGGGCTATTTTGCCAGGAGCCTAGCAACCGCACCAATGGGCTTTTTTTCCAACCGAATATCTACCACGACATGTTTTTCCCACTAGAGGCGCCTAACAACTGTGCGAATGGGCTATTTTTCCAACAGGTAGTTTTGCCTACTGAATGTGTGCCAACGGGCTATTTTTCACACCTAAGGTGCCTAACGAACATGCCAATAGGCTATTTTGGCCGTCGAATGCATGCCAACAGGCTGTTTTTCCTACCAAAGGTGTCCCATGGGCTATTTTCCCTATGAAGGCAGCTAGCAACTTTTCCAACAAGCTATTTTGCCCATAAAAGTTGTGCAAATGGGCTGTGTTTCCAACCAAATGTGTGCCAACAGGTTGTTTTTCCCTCCAAAGATGTGCTATCGTGCTGTTTTTCCCACTAAAGGTGCCCAACGAACTGTTTTTCCCACCTAAGGTGCCCAACAGACTATTTTTCCCACCGAAGGTGGCTAGCTTCTGTGCCAACAAAAGGTGCCTATCGACCATGCCAACTTCCTGCTTTTCCCACCGAAGGTGTGCCAATGGCTTGGTTTTCTCACCTAAGGTTCCTAACGATTGTGCCAATATGCCAATGTGTTGTTTGTTCCATAAAAGGTGCTCCGATGGGTTTTTTTTCCCACTAAAGGTGCTTGGTGACTGTGCCAACGTGCTATTTTTCCCATCGAAGGTGTATTAATGTGCTATTTTTCCCATCGAAGTTGTACCAATGTGTTGTTTTTCCCAGTAAAAGTGTGCCAAAAGATTTTTTTGCCCACCAAAGGTGTGCCAATGGGCTGTGTTTCCCATCGAGGTGCCCAAAGACTATTTTTCTCATTGAGGGTGCCTATCGATCGTGTCAACTAGCTGTTTTTCCCACCGAAGGTGTTCTAATGGGCTGTTTTTCCCACTGAAGGTGCCTAAGAATAATGCCAATGTGCCAACATGTCGCTTTTACCATTAAAGGTGTAACAACTGGCAATTTTTCCCACCCAAGGTGTGCCAACGTGTTGTTTTTCCTATCAAATGTGTGCGGACGAGTTGCTTTTCCTACCAAAGGTGACTCGCTATCATGCTAACGTGCCTTTTTCCAACTGAAGGTGTGTTAACGGGCTGTTTTTTCTTACCAAAGGTGTGTCAATGTGCTATTTTTCCTATAGAAGGTGCCTAACGGACTGTTTTTCCTAGCTAAGGTGCCTGGCTACCATCCCAACAGGCTATTTGTCCTACAAAACATGCCTATCGACCGTGCAAGCATGCTATTTTTGCCACTAAGGGCGTGCCAACGGGCTGTGTTTCCTACCGAATATGCCCAACGGGCTATTTTAAATACTAAAGGTGCCTAGCGACCATACCAATGAGCTGTTTTACCCATCGAAGGTGTACCAAAGGGCTGTTTTTCCTGCCAAAGGTGCCCAACTAACTATTTTTGCCATCTTAGGTGCTTAGCGACCGTGCCAACAAGCTATTTTCCCTATTGAATATTCACCACAACATGTGTTTCCCACCGAAGTTGCCTAGCGGCCATGCTAACAGGCAATTTTGGCCACCAAATGAGTACCAACGGGTTATATTGCCCACCGATTATGCCTCGCTACTATCCTAATGTGCTTTTTCCCCACCAAAGGTGTGCCAATCGGCTGTTTTTTCGACCAAAAGTGTGCCACTGTGCTGTTTTTCCCACCAAATGTGCCCAACGGGCTATTTTACCCACTGAAGATGCCTATCAACCATTCCAAAGTGTTGTTTTTCCCACCGAAGGTGTGCCAATGGGCTGCTTTTCCCACCAAAGGTGCCTAGCGATTGTGCCAACCTATTGCTTTTCTCATCGAAGGTGTGCCAACGGGCAACTTTTCACACCAAAGGATTGCCAACGTGCTATTTTTCCCATTGAAGGTGTGCCAACAAGATGTTTTGCCTGCCGAAGGTGTGCCAATATGTTGTTTTTCCCACCGAAGTTGCTCAACGGATTGTTCTTCCCACCTAAGGTGCCTAGCGACCATGCTAACGGGCTGTTTTGTCCACTGAAAGTGCACCAACGGACTGTTTTTCCCCACCGAAGCTTCCCCAGGAAATGTTTTTCCCATTAAAGGCACCTAGCGACTTCGTAAATGGGCTATTTTCCTCACCAAAGGTGTGCCAATGGGCTGTTTTGCCTACCGATGGTGTGCCAATGGACTGTTTTTTCACTGATTGTGCCCAACAGACTGTTTTTGTCACCTAATGTGCAAAGCGACCATCTTAATAGGCTATTTTTGCAATCAAATGTGTGCCAACTGGCTATTTTTCCCACCAAAACTGCCCCACATATTGTTTTTCCCACCGAAAGCACCTAACGACTTTGCCAACGGGTTATTTTGCCTATCGAATGAGTGCTAACGGGCTGTGTTTCCCACCAAAGGTACCCAACTGGCTATTTTACCAGGTGCCTGGCATCCGTAACAATGGGCTATTTTTCCAACCGAATGTCCACCACGATATGTTTTCCCCACCGAAGGTGCCTAATGATTATGCAAACAGGTTGTTTTACCTGCCGAAGGTGTGCTAATAGGCTATTTTGCCTACCAAAAGTGTACCAACGGGCTATTTTTCACACCTAAGGGGCCCAGCGACCGTGCTAACGGGCTATTTTGCCCTCAAAAGGTGCCTATCAACGATGCCAACTTGTTACTTTTCCAAACGAATGTGTACCAATAGGCTGGTTTTCCCACCGAAGGTGCGTAACGATTGTGCCAAGATGCCAATGTGTTGCTTTTTCCATTGAATGTGTTCCAATGTGCTGTTTTCCTATCGAAGGTGCGTAACGACTGTGCCAACCTGTCAACGAGCTATTTTTCCCATCAAAAGTGTGCCAACAGGTTGTTTTCCCACTGACATTGTGCCAATTTGCTGTTTTCCCACCAAAGGTGTGCTAATAGACTATTTTTCTCACTGAAGGTGCCTAGTGACCGTGCCAACATATTGTTTTGTCCATTAAAGTTGTGCCAACGGGCTGTGTTTCTCAACAAGGGTGCCAAAGGGTTGTTTTTCATATTGAAAGTGCCTATCGATCAATGCAACGTGTTGTTTTTCCTACCGAAGATGTTCAATATGCTATTTTTCCCACTGAAGGTGCCCAGCAATAATGCCAATGTGCTATTTTTCCCATCAAAGGTATGGCAACTACCAGTTTTTCCTACCCAAAGTTTGCCAACATGTTGTTTTTCCCAGCGAAGGTGAGCTAAAGGGCCGTTTTTCCCACTGAAGGTGCCTAGAGACAGTGCCAACGTTCTTTTTCCCAACTAAAGGTGTGTCAATAGGCTATTTTTCCAACCAACGGTGTGCCAACGTGCTGTTTTTTCCATTGAAGATGCCGAATGGACTGTTTCTCCCAGCTAACATGCCCGACTACCATACCAGCGGGCTTATATTGCCCACTGAAAGTGCCTATCGATCGTGCCAATAGGCTATTTTTCCCATCGAAGGTTTGCCAACATGTTGTTTTCCCCACCGAAGGTGCCAAACGGTCTATTTTTCCCTTTGAAGGTGTTCTAATAGGTTGTTATCCTACCAAAGGTGCGTCAATGGGTTGTTTTTCCTACCAAAGGTGCCCAACTAACTATTTTTGCCACCTTAAGTGCTTAGTGACCGTGCCAACGGGCTATGTTGTCCCACTGAATGTCTGCCACAGCATGTTTTTCCCACCGATGGTGCCTAACAACTATACCAACGTGCTAATTTGTCCACCAAAGGTGTACCAACAGACTGTTCTGCCTACCGAAGGTGTACCAACAAGATGTTTTGGCTACCGAAGGTGTGCCAATGGGCTGTTTTTCCTACCTAAGGTGCCTAGTGACCATGCCAACGTGTTATTTTGGCCGCTAAATGTGTGCCAACGAGCTGCTTTTTCCACCAAAGGTGCCCCACAGACTATTTTTTCACTAAAGATAGCTAGTGACTTTGCCAATGGGCTATTTTGTCAGCTGAAGGTGTCCCAACGGGTTATGTTTCCCACCGAAGGTGTGCCAATAGGCTATTATCCTGCCGAAAGTGTGCCAACATGCTGTTTTCCCACCAAAGGTGCCCAACGGACAGTTTTCCCACCTAGGGTCCCTAGCATTCATACCAACGGTATATTTTACCCACCGAAGGTGTCTATCGATCATGCCAAAGTGTTGTTTTTCCCATCAAAGGTGTGCCAATAAGTTGGTTTTCCCACCGAAGTTACCTAGTGATTGTGCCAACGTACTACTTTTCCCATTGAAGGTTTGCCAGTGGGCAGTTTCTCCCATCGAAGAATTGCCAACGTGCTATTTTTCCCACCAAAGGTATACCAACGGGCTATTTTGCCTGCCGAAGGTGTGCCAACGTGTTGTTTTTCCCACCAAAGGTGCCCAACGGATTGTTTTTCCCACCTAAGGTGCCTGGCAACTATGCCAACGGGTTGTTTTGTCCACCAAAAGTGCACCAATGGGCTATTTTTCCCACCAAATCTTCCCTACGAATTGTTTTTCCTGTCAAAGGCACCTAGCGACTTTGCCAATGAGCTGTTTTGCCCATCGAAGGTGTGCATGCCAATGGACTGTTTTTCCATCAAATGTGCTCAACGGACTATTTTTACCACCTAATGTGCGTAGTGACCTTGTCAACCAACTATTTTTGCCATCGAATGTGCCCCAATTAGTTGCTTTTCCAGCCAAAACTACCCCACAAACTGTTTTTCCCACAGAAAGCACCTAGCAACTTTTCCAATAGGCTATTTTGGCCACCAAAGGTGTGCCAACGGACTGTGATTTCCAACCATGGTGCCCAATAGGTTATTTTGCCAAGTGCCTAGCGACCTTTCCAATTGGCTATTTTGGCAGGTGCCTAACGATTGTACCAACGGGCTATTTTTCTAACCAAATGTCCACCATAGCATGTTTTTCCCACCAAAGGTGCTTAACGAATGTGCAAAAGGGCCATTTTGCCTTTCGAAGGTATGTCAATAGGCTATTTTACCTATTAAAGGTGTGCTAACGGGCTATTTTTCACGTCTAAGATGCCTAGCAATCATGTCAATAAGAAATTTTGGATGCTGAATATGTGCCAATAGGCTGTTTTTCCTACCAAATGTTTCCTATGAATTGTTTTTCCCACAAAAGGTAGCTAGCAACATTGCCAATAGGTTGTTTTGTCCACCAAAGGTGTGCGAATGGGTTGTGCTTCCTACCAAAGGTTTACGAACAGGCTGTTTTTCCCACCGATTGTGCACCAACGTGGTGTTTTTCCCACCAAAGGTGCCCAACGGAGTGTTTTTCCCACCTAAGCTGCCCAGTGATCGTGCCAACAAGTTATTTTGCCCCCGAAAGGTGCCTATCGACCATGCCAACTTGCTACTTTTCCCATCAAAGGTGACTAGTGACCGTGCCAATAGGTTATTTTGCCCATAGAAGGTGTGCAAACGGGTGGCGTTTCCCAGTAAGGGTTCCTATCAGGCTATTTTTTGCATCGAAGGTTCATATCGACCGTACCAACGTGCCACTTTTCCCACTGAAGGTGTTATAATGAGTTGTTTTTCCTACTGAAGGTTCCCAGCAACGATGCCAATGTGCCAACGTGTTGTTTTTCCCATCAAAGGTGCGACAACTGGTAGTTTTTCCCACCTAAGGTTTGCCAACATGATGTTTTTCCCACCAACGGTATGCCAGCGAACTGTTTTCCCATCGAAGGTATCTAACGATCATGCCAACGTTATTTTTTCCCACGAAAGGTGTGCCAACGGGTTATTTTTCTGACCAAAGGGTTTTTAACATGCTATTTTCCCACCGACGGTGCCTAACAGACAGTTTTTCCTAGGTAACATGCCTGGCTATTGTGCCAGTGGACTTATTTTTCCCACCAAAGGTGCCTATCGACCATGCCAACTTGCTATTTTTCCTACCAAAGGGTGCCAACAAGCTGTGTTTCCCACCGAAGGTGCCCAACAGACTATTTTGACCACCAAAGATGCCTAGCGATTGTACCAACAAGCTATTTTACCCATCGAAGTTATGCCCACGGGCTATTTTTCTTCCTGAAGTTATGTCAATAGGCTATTTTCTAGCCGAAGGTGCCCAACTAACTGGTTTTGCCATCTTAGGTGCTTAGCGACAGTGCCAATATCCTATTTTTCACACCAAATGTCTGCCGCAAATGTTTTCCCACTGAAGGTGCTTAATGATCGTGCCAACGAGCTGTTTTTCCTTTCAAAGGTCTGCCAATGGGCTATTTTTCATATCGAAGGTGCATATTGACAGTGCCAATGTGTTGTTTTTCCCACTTAAGGTGTTCCAATGGGTTGTTTTTCCCACTGAAGGTGCCCAGCAATGATTCCAACATGCCAATGTGTTGTTTTTCCTATCAAAGGCATGGCAATTGGTAGTTTTTCCCACCATTTGCAAACGTGTTGTTTTTCCTGCCAAGGGTGTGCCAACAGGCTGTTTCCCTAACGAAGGTGCCCAGCGACCATGCCAAGGTTATTTTTTCCCACTGAAGGTGTGTAAACAGGTTGTTTTCCCTAACAAAGGTGTGCCAACGTGTTATTTTTCCCACCGAAGGTGCCCAACATATTGTTTTTCCTAACTAACATGCCTAGCTACTGTGCTAGGGGGCTTATTTTTCCCACCGAAGGTGCCTATCGACCATGCCAACTTGTTGTTTTTCCCACCGAATGTTGCCAAAGAGCTATGTTTCCCACCGAAGTTGCCCAACAGACTATTTTAACTAACGACGATGCCTAGAGATTGTACCAATGGGCTATTTTGCCTACTGAAGCTATGCCAATGGGCTATTTTGCCTACTGAAGCTATGCCAATAGGCTATTTTTCCTCCGGAAGGTGTGCCAAAGGACGATTTTTCTAGCTGAAGGTCACCAACTAACTGTTTTTGCCATTTTAGGTGCTTAGTGACCATGTCAATAGGCTATTTTCCCATCAAATGTTTGCCAGGACATGTTTTTCACACCAAAGGTGCATAACGACCATGCCAACAGGCTGTTTTGCCCACTAAAGGTATGCCAACGGGCTGTTTTTGAAATCAAAGGTTCCTATCGACTGTGTCAATATGTTGTTTTTCCAATAAAGTTGTTCCAATGGGCTATTTTCCCACCGAATGCGCCTAGCAACGATGCCAATGAGCCAATGTGTTGTCTTTCCCATAAAAGGTGTGGCAACTAGCAGTTTTTCCCGTCGAAGCTTTGCCAATGTGTTGTTTTTCCCGCCAAAGGTGTGCAAACAGGTTGTTTTCCCACCGAAGGTGCCTAATGACCATGCCAACGTTATTTTTTCCCACTAAAGGTTTGCCACCGGGCTATTTTTCCATCGAAGGTACCTAGCAACCTTGTCAACAAGCTATTTTTCCAACCGAATGTCTGCTACAACATGTTTTTCCCGCCGAAGGTGCCTAACGATCATACCAATGGGTTGTTTTGCCTATCTGAGGTGTGCCAGCAGGTTGTTTTGCCCACCAAAGATGTCCCAACGGGTTGTGTTTCCCAACAAAGGTGTGCCAACAGGTTGTTTTTCCCACTGAAGGTGTGCCAACGTGCTATTTTTCCCATCAAAGGTGTCGAACGAATTGTTTTTCCCATTAGTGATGCCTAGTGACCATGCCAATAAGCTATTTTGCCCTTCGAAGGTGTGCCAACGGGCTATGTTTCCCAGCAAGGGTGCCCAACTGGCTGTTTTTCACACTAAAGGTGCCTATCGACCATGGCAATGTGCTGTTTGTCTGGCTGAAGGTATGCCAATGGGCTATTTTTTCACTAAAGGTGCCCAACAATGATGCCAACCGACTATTTTTCCCATCAATGGTGTGCCAACAGGCCGTTTTTCCTACCAAGGAGTGCTAATGTGTTATTTTCCCACTGAAGGTGTGCCAATGTGTTGTTTTTCCCACCAAACGTGCTTAGCGACTGTGCGAATTTATTATTTTGCCCACTGAAGGCACCTATCAACCATGCCAACATGCTATATTTCCCACCAAAGGTGTGCCAATAGGTTATTTTCCCATCGAAGGTGCCTAGCAATTGTGCCAACGAGCTATTTTGCCCATCGAAGGTCGTTTAACGAGCTATGTTTCCCACCAAAGGTGCCCAACGGGCTATTTTTCCCATCAAAGTTGCATACCAATTGTGCGAACGGGCTATTTTGCGTACGGAGGGTGTGCCCACGGGTTTTTATTCGCGCCAAAGGCACCCGACGGACTATTTTTCCCACCTAAATTGCCTAAAAATAGTGCCAATAAGCTATTTTGGCCACCAATAGTGTACCAACAGGCTGTTTTCCCACCGAAGGCAACTTATGGATTGTATTTCCTATCGAAGCTAGCTAGCGACTTTGCTAGTCGGCTGTTTTGCCTACCGAAGGTGTGCCAACTGGCTGTTTTGCCTAATCAAGTTATGCCAATGCGCTATTTTTCCACCGATGCTGCCCAATGGATTGTTTTCCCACTTAAAGTGCCTAGGTATTGTGCCAACAACCTATTTTTCCCATCGAAGATACCCCACGGGCTATTTTGCCCACTGAAAGAACCTTACGACTTTTCCAACAAGATGTTTTGCCCACCAAAGGTGCACCAACGGGCTATGTTTGCCATCGAAGGAGCCCAATGGGATATTTTGCCCACTAAAGGTGCCTAGCATCTGTAACAACAAGTTGTTTTGCCTACCAAAGGTGTGCCAACTGATTTTTTGCCAACCTAAGGCCTACCCTTATTTTCACACTAAATGTTCGCGATAGACTATTTTCCCCATCAAAAGTGCCTAACAACTGTGTCGTCATGCTGTTTTACCAACCAAAGTTATGCAAACGGGCTATTTTACTTACCAAAGGTGTGCCAACAGGCTATTTTACCTATCGAAGGTGTGCCAACGACATGTTTTTCCCACCTAAGATGCCTAACGGCTATGCCAATGGGTTATTTTGGCCATCAAATGTGTGCCAACGGGCTGTTTCTCCTACTGAAGGTGCCCCAAGGACTGTATTTTCAACCGAGGGTAGCTAGCGAATCTGCCAATGGGTTTTTTTGTGCCGATGGTGCCCAACTAACTATTTGCCACCTAAGGTGCCTAGCGATTGTGCCAATAGACTATGTTTCCCAACGAATGTCCACCACATCATGTTTTCCCGCCGAATGTGCCTAATGACCATAGCAACGGTCTATTTTTCCCATCGAAGGTGTGCCAATAGGCTGTTTTGTTGGTTGAAGGTATGCCAAAGGGTTGTTTTGCCTATTGAAGGTGTGGCAATAGGTTGTTTTACCCACTTAAGGTGTTTAGGGACCATGACGACATGCTATGACCGCCGAATGTCTGCTCCATGGATATTTTTCCCATCAAAGGTAGCTAGCAACTTTCCAAACGACCTGTTTTACCTACCGAAGGTTCACCAACAGGTTGTGTTTCTCATCGAAGGTATGCCAACGAGTTGTTTTTTCCACTGAAGTTGTGCCAATATGTTGTTTTTCCTAACGAAGTTGCCTAACGGATTGTTTTCCCACTAAAGGTGCCTAATGATTGTGCCAACTGGCTATTTTGCCCACCGAAGGTGTGCAAACGGGCTATGTTTCTCACCGAGGGTTCCCAACGGTCTATTTTTCACACCGAAGGTGCCTAATGACTGTGCCAACATATTGTTTTTCCAACTAAAGATGTGCCAATAGGTTGTTTTTCCCACTGAAGATGCCCAACAATGATGCCAATGCGTTGTTTATCCAATCAAAGGTGTGCCAATGGGCTGTTTTTCCCACCTAAGGCGTCTCAACATGTTGTTTTTCCCACCGAAGGTGCCCAACAGACTTTTCTTCCCACCGAAGGTGCCAAGTGATAGTGTCAACTGGCTATTTTACCCACCAAAGGTGTGCCAACGAGCTGAGTTTCCCAACAAGGGTGGCCAACGGTCTTTTTTCACACCAAAGGTGCCTATTGACTGTGCCAATGTGTTGTTTTTCTGACTGAAGGTGTGCCAATGGGTTATTTTTCCCAATGAAGGTGCCTAGCGACCGTGCCAATGAGCTGTTTTACCCATTGAAGGTGTGCCAACGAGCTGTGTTTCCCACCAAATGTGCCTAACAAGCTATTTTTCCCATTAAAGTTGCTTATTGATCATGCTAATGGGCTATTTTACCCACCAAAGGTGTGCCAATGGGCTGTTTTGCCTATTAAAGGTGTGCCAACAGGCTGTTTTTCCACTGAAGGCGCCTAACGGATTGTTTCGCCACCTAAAGTGTGTACCGAACGTGCCAACGACCTATTTTCCCGCTGAAGCTAACCCACGTGCTATTTTCCCCACCGAAAGCAACTAGTGACTTTTCCAACGGGTTGTTTTGCCCCACCAAAGGTGCCTAGTGACTGTACCAATGGGCTATTTTGTCCGCCAAAGGAGTGCCAACTAATTGTTTTGCCTCTTTAAGGGGTGCCAACGAGCTATTTCCCACCGAATGTCTGCCACTAATTGTTTTCCCACTGAAGGTGCCTAACAATCATGTCAATGTGCTGTTTTACTGACCAAAGTTATGCTAATGGGCTATTTTCCCTACCAAAGGTGTGCCAATAGGCTGTTTTACCTACCGAAGGTGTGCCAACCGACCCTTTTTCCCCCCTAAGATGCTTAGCAACCATGCCATTGAGCTATTTTGGCCACCAAATTTATGCCAATGGGTTGTTTTTCCCATTAAAGATGCCCCACAGACTGCATTTCCCACCGAAGGTAGCTAGCGACTTTGCCAACGAGCTATTTTGCCCGCCAAAGGTATGCCAACAGGTTGTCTTTCCCACCAAAGGTGTGCCAATAGGCTGTTTTTCCTATCGAAGGTGTGCCAACATGCTGTTTTTCTAACTGAAGGTGCCCAATGGACATTTTTTTCGACCTAAGGAGTCTAACGACAATGCCAACAGGCTATTTTACCCATCGAAGGTGCCTATCAACTGTGACAACATGTTGTTTTTCCCCGCCGTCCCACCGAAAGTGTGCCAATGGGTTGGTTTTCCTACTAAAGGTGCCTAGCGATTATGTCGACGTGCTACTTTTCCTGTTGAAGGTGTGCCAACGGGTAGTTTTTCCCACCGAAGGATTGCCAAAGTGTTGTTATTCTCACTGAAGGTGGGCCAATAGGCTGTTTTGTATGCCAAAAGCGTGTCGACAGGATGTTTTTCCCACCTAAGGTGCCCAACAGATTGTTTTTCCTACCTAATGTGCCTGGCGACCGTGCCAATGGGCTGTTTTATCCATTAAAAGTGCACCAATGGGCTATTTTTCCCATCGAAGCTGCCCCATGAATTATTTTTCCCATCAAAGGCACCTAGCGACTTTGCTAATGGGCTATTTTACTCATCGAACGTGTGCCAACGGGCTGTTTTATCTACTAAAGATGTGCCAATGCTTTGTTTTTCTACCAATTGTGCCCAACAGACTGTTTTTGCCACCTAATGTTCATAGTGACCATGCCAATGGGTTATTTTGGTCACCAAATGTGTGCCAACAGGCTCTTTTACCTATCGAAGCTGCTTCACAAACTATTTTTCCCACCGAAAGCATATAGTGGCTTTGTCGAACGGCTAACTTTCCCATCAAAAGTGTGCCAATGGGATGCGTTTCCCACTAAAGGTGCTCAACGGGCTACTTTGCCCACTGAAGGTGCCTAGCAACCATACCAACGAGCTATTTTTTCAACCGAATGTCTGCCACAATATACTTTTACCATTAAAGGTGCCTAATGACTAGGTCAAGCAGCTATTTTACCCACTAAAGGTATGCTAACAGGCAGTTTTACCTGTCGAAGGTGTGCGTACAGGCTATTTTACCTATCGAAGGTGTGCGAAAGGGTTCTTTTTTGCACCTATGGTGCCCAGCGACCATACCAATGGGTTGGTTTTCAAACCTATGCTAAGCGACTGTGCCAATGTGTCAACGTGCTAATTTTCCTATCGAAGGTGAGTCAACGGGCAATTTTTTCCATAGAGGTTGTGCCAACGTGCTGTTTTTCCCATCAAAGGTGTGCCAACGAACTGTTATTCCCACCAAAGGTCCCTAGTGACCGTGCCAACAGGTTGTTTTGCCTACCAAAGGTGTTCCAACGGATCGTGTTTCCCACCGAGGGTGCCAACGAGCTATTTTTCACACCGAAGGTGCCTATCGACTATGCTAACAAGGTATTTTACCCACCAAAGCTGCACCAATGGGCTGTTTTGTCAACTGAAGGTGTGTTAACAGGCTGTTTTACCTACCAACGGTGTGCCAGCGAGCTATTTTACCCACGTAAGATGTCTAGTGACCATGCCAACGGGCTATTTTGGAGACCAAATGTGTAAAAACAAGATGTTTTTCCCACTAAAGGTACACCACGGATTATTTTTCCTATAGAAGGTAGCTAGCGACTTTGTTAATAGGCTATTTTGCCCACCGAAGGAGTGCAAATTGGCTGTGTTTCCTACCAAAGGTGTGCCAACAGGCTGTTTTCCCACCTAAGGTGTCCGAACGTGTTGTTTTTCCCACCGAAATAGACCAACGAACTGTTTTTCCCATCAAAGTGCCTACTAATCTAGTCAACAGGTTGTTTTGCCCACCGAAGGTGTGACAACGCACTGTGTTTCACACTGAGGGTGCCCAATGGGCTATTTTTCACACCCAAGGTGTGCCAAAGTCTTGCTTTTTTCACCGAAGGTGTGCCAATGAGTTGTTTTCCTATTAAAGGAACTTAGTGACCGTGCCAATGTGCTGTTTTTCCTAACAAAGGTGATCCAATAGGTTATTTTTCCCACTGAAGGTGCCTAACGACCGTGCCAATGAGCTGTTTTGCCCATCAAAGGTGTGCCAACAAGCTTTGATTCCCACTAAAGGTGCCCAACGGGCTGTTTTTGCTATCGAAGTTACTTAGCGATCGTGCAACGGGCTGTTTTATGCACTATACATGTGCCAACGTGTTGTTTTGCCCACCAAAGGTTTGCCAATAGGCTCTTTTGCCTACAAAAGATATGCCAACGAGTTGTTTTTCCCAGTGAAGATGGCTAGTGATCGTGCCAACAGGCTATATTGCCTACTGGTGGTGTGCCAACGGATTGTTTTTCCTACCGAATGTGCCCAACGGAATGTTTTTCCCACCTAAGGTGCTTAGCGACTATGCCAATGAGCTGTTTTGGCCACCAAAAGTGCACCAACTGGTTGTTTTTCCCACCAAAAGTACCCAATGTACTATTTTTCCCGTCAAATGTAGCTAGCAACTTTGCCAATGGGCTGTTTTGCCCACCAAAGGTGAGCCAACTTGCTATTTTGCCTATCGAAGGTGCCTAGCGACTGTGTCAATAGGCTATTTTGTCTATCAAAGATTTGCCGACGGACTATGTTTCCTACCAAACATACCAAACGGGCTATTTTTCACACCACAGGTGCTTAGAGACCGTGCCAACAGGCAGTTTTGCCCATCAAAGGTGTGCCAACAGGCTGTGTTTCCCACTGAAGCAGACCAAAGAGTTGCTTTTCCCATTGAAGGTGTTTAAGGATCATGCCAATGGGGGGTTTTTGCACACCAAAGGTGGGCAAACAGTTTCTATTTCCCTCTGGAGGTGTGCCAACAGGCTGTTTTACCTACCGAAGGTATTCCATGGGTTATTTTTCCCACCGAAGGTGGTCAACAGACTGTTTTTTCCCAACTTAAGTGCCTAGTGATTATGCCAACAACCTATTTTGGCTACCAAAAGTGCCCCAACGGACTATTTTTCCCCCTAAAGTTGCCCAACGAATAGTTTTTCCCATCGTAGATACCTAGTGACTTTGCCAGCGGGTGATTTTGCCCACCGAAGATGTGCCAACGGGTTGTTTTGCTTACTAAAGGTGTGCCAACGGGCTGTTTTTCCACCGAAGGTACCCAACAAACTGTTTTCCCAACTAAGGTGCCTAGCGACTATGCCAACAACCTATTTTTCCCATCGAAGCTACCCCATGGGTAGTTTTTCCCACCAAAACCACCTTACGACTTTTCCAATGAGCTATTTTTCCCACCGAAGGTGCCTATCAACCCTAGCAAAGTTTTGTTTTTCTAACTAAAGGTGTGCTAACAGGCTGTTTTTCCTACTGAAGGTGCCCAACAATGATGGCAACGTGCATATTTGCTGTTTATCCTATAAAAGGTGTGCCAACGTGTTGTTTTTCTCACCGAAGGTGCCCAACGGACTGTTTTTCCCATCTAAGCAGTCAAATGACCATGCCAACTAGCTTTTTGCCCACCAAAGGTGTGCCAACAGGTCAAGTTTCCCACTGACAGTGCCCAATGTTCTATTTTTCACACCAAAGGTGCCTATTGACCATGCCAACTTCCTATTTTTCCCACCGAAGGTGCGCCAGTGGGTGATTTTTCGTAATGAAGGTGCCCAGCAACTGTGCCAACAAGCTATTTTACCCATCGAAGGTGCCAATGAGTTGTGTTTCCCACTAAAGGTGACCAATGAGCTATCTTTGTCGTCGAAGTTGCTTAGAGATTATGGCAACGGGCTATTTTGCCCACCAAATGTGTGTCAAGAGGCTGTTTTGCCTACCGAACGCATGCCAACAGGTTGTTCTTCCACTTAAGGTGCCCAACATACTGTTTTGCCGCCTAAGGTGCATAGAAACTGTGCCAACGGCCTATTTTTCGCACTAAAGATACCCCACGGGCTATTTTCGACATCAAAAGTGCCTAGTGACTTTTCCAACGGTTGTTTTGCCCACCGAAGGACTACCAACAGACTGGTTTTCCCATTAAAGGTGCCTAGTGATCGTGCCAACTAGCTTTTTTACCCACCAAAAGTGTGCCAACGGGCTGTGTTTCCCGCCAAAGGTGTGCCAATGGGCTGTTTTGCCTATCGATGGTGTGCTAATAGGCTATTTTTCCATCGAATGTGCCAAAAAGACTGTTTTTGCCACCTAATGTGCATAGCGATCGTGCCAAGGGGTTATTTTTCTACCAAATGTGTGCCAACTGGTAGTTTTTCCCATCGAAGCTACCCCCAGACTACTTTTCCCACCGAAGGCACCTAGCGACTTTGCCCACCGAAGGTGTGCCAATGGGCTGTGTTTCCCATCGAAGGTGCCCAACGGGCTATTTTGGCATGTGACTAGCGACAGCACCAATGAGCTATTTTTCTTATCGAATGTCCACCATGGCATGTATTTCCCATCGAAGGTGCCTAACGACCATGTAAACGAGTTGTTTTGCATGCTAAAGGTGTGTCAACAAGTTGTTTTTCCTACCAAAGGTGTGCCAACAGGCTATTTTCACACCTAAGATGCCTAGCAACCATGCCAACTAGTTATTTTTGCCACTGAATGTGTGCCAATAGGCTGTTTTTCCCACCAAAGGTGCCCTACGGATTGTTTTTCCCACTGAAGGTAGTTAGTGACGTTATCAATAGGCTATTTTTCCCACCAAGGTGTGCTAACATGTTATTTTTCCCACCGAAGTTGTGCGGACGGGTTGTTTTTCCCACCGAAGGTGCCTAGCGACTGCGTCAACGTGTTATTTTACTCGCTGAAGGTGCGTACCGACTATCCCACCTTGATGTTCTTGCCACTGAAGGTGTTCCAATGGGTTATTTTCCCATCGAATGTTACTAACGATCGTGCCAACTAGCTATTTTGCCCATCGAAGGTGTGCCAACGAGTTGTGTTTCCCATTAAGCATGCCCAACGGGCTGTTTTTCCCTTCGAAATTGCTTAACGATTGCGCAAACAGGTTGTTTTGACCAAAGATGTGCCAACAAGTTGTTTTACCTACCAAAGGTGTGCTAACGGGCTGTTTTACCCATCGAAGGTGCACTAATGGGCTGTTTTGTCGACTGAAGGTGTGCCAACAGGCTGTTTTACCTACCATCGAAGTGCCAGCAGGCTATTTTACCTACCTAGGATGCCTAGCGACCATGCCAACGGGCTATTTTGAAGACCGAATGTGTAAAAACAAGATGTTTTTCCCACTAAAGGTGCCCCATAGACTGTTTTTCTTATCGAAGGCACTAGTAACTTTGTCAACAGGCGGCTTTGCCCATCAAAGGTGTTCAAATTGGCTGTGTTTCCCACCAAGGGTGTGCCAACAGGTTGTTTTCCCACCTAAGGTGTGTGAACGTGTTGTTTTTCCCACCGAAATAGCCTAACAAACTGTTTTTCCCATCTAAGGTGCCTACTGACCAAGTCAATAGGTTGTTTTACCCACCGAAGGTGTGACAACGCACTATGTTTCCCATCGAGGGTGCCCAATAGGTTGTTTTTCACACCCAAGGTGTGCCAACATCTTGCTTTTCTCACCGAACGTGTGCCAATGGGCTGTTTTCCCATTGAAGGAACTAAAGGTGCCCGACGGGCTATTTTTCCCATCAAAGTTGCTTAGCGATCATGCAACGGGTTGTTTTGTGCACTGAAGATGTGCCAACGGGTTGTTTTACCCACCAAAGGTTTACCAACAGGCCCTTTTAGCTACGAAAGATATGCCAACGAGTTGTTTTGCCTGTCAAAGGTGTGTCAACGGGCTGTGTTTCCTACTGAAGCAGACCAAAGAGTTGCTTTTCCCATCGAAGGTGCTGAAGGATCATGCCAAGGGCTTTTTTGAGCACCAAATGTGCACAAACAGTTTCTATTGCCCTCTGGAGGTGTGCCAACGAGTTGTTTTACCTACTGAAGGTGTTTCATGGGTTGTTTTTCCCACCGAAGGTGGTCAACGGACTATTTTTTCCCAGCTTAAGTGCCTAGTGACCATGCCAACAGGCTATTTTGGCCACCAAAAGTGCCCCAATGAGCTGTTTTTCCTACCGAAGGTGCCCAATGAATAGTTTTTCCCATCGTAGATACCTAGCAACTTTGCCAACGAGTTATTTTGCCAACTGAAGATGTGCCAACGGGTTGTTTTGCTTACTAAAGGTGTGCCAATGGGTTGTTTTTCCACCGAAGGTGCCCAACAGACTGTTTTCCCTCCTAAGGTGCCTAGCGACATTGCTAACAACCTATTTTTCCCACCAAAGCTGCCCCATTGGTAGTTTTTCCATCAAAACCACCTTAGAACTTTTTCAATGAGCTATTTTACCCACCGAAGGTGCCTATCAACCCTACCAACATGCTGTTTTTCTAATTGAAGGTGTGCCAACAGGCTGTTTTTTCCCACTGAAGCTGCCCAATAATGATGCCAACTTGCCTATATGCTGTTTATCCCGTCAAAGGTGTTCCAACGTGTTGTTTTTCTCATCAAAGGTGTCCAACGGGCTATTTTTCCCATCGAAGGTCCCAATTGACCATGACAACTAGCTTTTTGCCCACCAAAGGTGTGCCAACAGGCCAAGTTTCCCACCGACAGTGCCAATGGTTTATTTTTCACACCAAAGATGCCTATCGACCTTGCCAAATTGTTGTTTTTCCCACCAAAGGTGCGCCAGTGGGTTATTTTTCCCAATGAAGGTGTCTAGCAATCGTGCCAATGAGTTGTTTTGCCCATCGAAGGTGTGCCAACCAGCTGTGTTTCCTACCAAAGGTGCCCAATGGGCTGTTTTTCTCGTCAAAGTTGCATAGCGATTATGACAACGGGCTATTTTACCGACCAAAGGTGTGTCAACAGGCTATTTTGCCTACCAAAGGCATGCCAATGGGTTGTTCTTCCACTGAAGGTGCCCAACAGACTGTTTTGCCACCTAAGGTGCATAGCAAACATGCCAACGACCTATTTTTCCCACCGAAGCTGCCCCACTAGCTATTGTCCCCACCAAAAGTGCCTAGTGACTTTTCCAATGATTGTTTTGCCCACCGAAGGAGTACCAATGGGCTATGTTTCCCAACGAAGGTGGCCAACGGGCTATTTTGCCCCGTAAAGGTGCCTAATGACTGTACCAACAGGTTGTTTTACCAACTGAAGATGTGCAAGCAGACTGTTTTGCCTATCGAAGGTATGCCAATTGGCTGCTTTTCCTACCTAAGAAGCCTAGCGACCATGCCAATGGGCTATTTTTGGTCACTAAATGTTTGCCAACGAGCTATTTTTCCCATTGATGGTGCCCTACGACTGTATTTCCCACTGAAGGCAGCTAGTGACTTTACCAACAGGCTATTTTTCCCACTGAAGGTGTTCCAACAAGCTATTTTTGTCACCGAAGGTGCGCCAATAGGTTGTTTTTTCTGCCGAAGGTTTGCCAACATGTTGTTTTTCAAACTAAAGGTGCCCAACGGACTCTTTTTCCCAGTTAAGGAGCCTAGGGACTGTGTCAATGGGCTATTTTACCCACAAAGGTGCCTATCGATCATGCCAACGTGTTGTTTTCCCTACCAAAAGTATGCTAGTGGGCTGGTTTTCCTACCGAAGGTGCCTAGCTATTGTGCTGACATGTTACTTTTCCCATTGACGGTGTGCCAACGAGTAGTTTTTCCCACGGAAGGACTACCAAAGTGTTGTTTTTCCCATTGAAGGTGTGCCAATGGGTTGTTTTATATGCAAAAGGGTGCTAACGGATTGTTTTCCCCATCGAAGGTGCCCAACGGATTGTTTTTCTCACCTAAGGTGCTTAGCGATGGTGCCAACGAGCCGTTTTATCCACCAAAAGTGCACCAACAGGTTGTTTTTCTTACCGAAGCTAGCCCACAGACTGTTTTTTCCATCAAAGGCACGTAGCGACCTTGTTGATGGGCTGTGCCCACTGAAGGTGTGCCAACGGGCTATTTTACCTACCGAAGGTGTGCCAATGCGTTGTTTTTCCACCCATTGTGCCCAACGAACTATTTTTGCCACCTAAAGTGCATAACGATTATGCCAATGGGCTATTTTGGCCGCTGAATGTGTGTCAATGGGCTGTTTCCCCACCGAAAGTGCCTAGTGGCTTTGTCGAATGGCCGTTTTGCCCATCGAAGGTGTACCAACAGGCTGCATTACCTACCGAAGGTGCCCAACAGGTTACTTTGCCTACTAAAGGTGCCTAGCGACTATATCAACGAACTATTTTTCTAACCAAATGTCTACCACGACATATTTTTCCCATCAAAGGTGTCTAACGAACATGCCAATGGATTGTTTTGCCCATCGAAAGTGTACCAACGAGCTATTTTGCTCATCAAAGGTGTGCCTATAGGCTGTTTTGCCTACCGAATGTGTGCCAACAGGCTACTTTTCATACCTATGCTACCTACTGACCATACCAACGGACTATTTTGGTCGTCAAATGTGCACCAAGGGGTTGTTTTTCCCACCTAAGGTGCCCTACGGATTGTTTTTCCCAGCGAAGATAGCTAGCGACTTTGCCAATGGGCAGTTTTGCCAACTGAAGGTATGCCAATGGGCTGTGTTTCCCATCAAAGCTCTGCCAACATGTTGCTTTTCCCACCGAAGGTGCACCAACGTGTTGTTTTTCCCACCAAAGGTGCCTAATAGACTATTTTTCCTAACTAAGGTGCTTAGCGACCGTGCGAACAGGTCATTTTGCCTACCGAAGGTCCCTATCGACCATGCCAACTTGCTGCTATTCCTACCAAAGGTGTGCTAATAGGCTGCTTTTCCAACTCAAGTTGTTTAACGATTGTGTATACATCCCAACGTGCTGCTTTTCCCATCGAAGGTGTTCTAATGGGCTGTTTTCCCACTGAATGTGCTAAGCGACTGTGCCAATGTGCTAATTTTCCCATCGAAGGTGAGCCAACAGGCAAATTTTCCCACTGAAGTTATGCCAACGTGCTATTTTTCCCATCAAATATGTGCCAATGGACTATTTTTCCCACCAAAGGTGCCTAATGATCGTGGCAATAGGTTGTTTTACCCATTAAAGGTGTGCCAAGGGGTTGTGTTTCCCACTGAAGGTGCCCAACGAGCTAATTTTCACATCGAAGGTGCCTATCGTCTATGCTAACTTACTGTTTTTCCCACCGAAGGTATGCCAGTAAGCTATCTTTCCCACTGAAGGTGATCAACAATGATGCCAACATGGCAACGTGCTATTTTGCCAAACAAAGGTGTGCCAACAGTTTGTTTTCCTCACCCAAAATGTGCCAACGTGTTGTTTTTTCCCACTGAAGGTGTGCCAATGGGTTGCTTTTCCTACTGAAGGTGCCTAGTGATCCTGTCAATGAGCTTTTTCTCCATTAAAGGTGTGCCAACATGGTGTTTTTCCCATCGAAGGTGCGTCAACGTGTTGTTTTTCCCACCGAAGGTTCCCAACAAACTGTTTTTTTCATCTAAGGTGGCTGGCTACCATGCTAGTGGGCTATTTGTCCCACTGAAGGTCCTATCGACTGTGGCAACGTGTCATTTATCCCACCAAAGTTATGCCAATGAACTGTGGTTGCCACCAAAGGTGATCAACGAGCTATTTTGCCCAGCGAAGGTGCCTAGTGACCGTACCAACATGATGTTTTGCCCATCGAAGATGTGCCAACGGATTTTTTTCTTCCTGAAGGTGTGCCAACGTGCTTTTTTTCCTGTCGAACGTGCCTAAATAACTGTTTTTTCTACCTAAGGTGCTTGGTGACCTTGCCAACTGGTGGTTTTTCCCACCAAATGTCCCCCATGGCATGTTCTTCCCACCGAAGGTGCCTAATAACTATTCCAATGGGCTATTTTACCCATCAAAGGTGTGCCAACGGACTGTTTTGTTGACCGAAGGTGTACCAATGGGTTGTTTTCCATACCGAAAGTGTGTAAATGGTCTGTTTTACCCACCTAAGGTGCCTAGCAACCATGCCAATGAGCTAGTTTGGCCATCAAATATGTGCCCCATGGGTTGTTTTTTTCATAAAAGGCAGCTAGTGACTTTGCCAATGGACTATTTTGGCCATCGACGTTATGCCAACAGGCTGTGTTTCCTAACGAATGTGTGCCAACAGGTTGTTTTTCCCACTAAAAGTGTACCAACGTGTTGTTTTTCCCACTGAACATGCCCAATGGATCATTTTTCCCACCGAAGGTGCCTAGTGACCTTGGCAACTGGCTGTTTTGCCCACTGAAGGTGTGCCAATGGGCTGTGTTTCCCATCGAAGGTGTGCCAACGGGCTGTGTTTCCCACTGAAGGTGTGCCAATAGATTGTTTTGCGCCAATGGGATGTTTTTCCACTAAATGTGCCCAGCGAACTATTTTTGCCACCTAATGTGCATAGCGACTGGGCCAACGGGCTATTTTTGCTACCAAATGTGTGCCAACTGGCAATTTTTATCACCGAAACTACCCTACAGACTGTTTTTGCCACCAAAAGCGCCTAATGACTTTGCCTACCGATGGTGTGCCAATGGGTTGTGTTTCCCATCAAAGGTGCCCAATATGCTATTTTGCCATGTGCCTAGCGACCACACCAACAAGTTTTTTTAATCAAATGTCTAGCACGACATGTTTTTCCCACCAGAGGTGCCTAACGATAAAGTAAATGGGTTGTTTTTCCTGCCAAAGGTGTGTAAACAAGTTGTTTTACGTACCAAAGGTGTGTCAACAAGCTATTTTTCACCCCTAAGGTACCTAGTAACCATGCCAACGGACTATTTTGGTTGCCAAATGTGTGCCAACAGGCTGTTTTTTTGCCAAAGGTGCCCCACGGACTATTTTTCCCACCGAGGCAGCTAGCGACATTGCCGATGGGCTATTTTGCCCACTGAAGGCGTGCGAACGGCTTATGTTTCCTAGAAAAGGTGTGCCAACAAGTTGTTTTCCCACAAAAGGTGCCCAACAGACTAATTTCCCACCTAAGGTGCTTAGCGGCTGTGCCAACAGGCTATTTTCCCATTAAAGGTTGCTATTGGCCATGCCAATTTGCTGCTTTTCCCACCGAAGGTGTGCCCATGGGCTAGTTTTCCCACTAAAGGTGCCTAATGATTGTGCCAACGTTCCAACGTGTTGCTTTTCTCATCGAAGGTGTCCTAATGAGTTGTTTTTTTCCTTTAACGGTGCCAAGCAACAGTGACAATGTGCTATTTTTCTACCAAAGGTATGCCAACAAATTGTTTTGCCCATCGAAAGTGTGCCAATGGGTTGTGTTTCCCACTGAGGGTGCCCAACGGTATGTTTTTCTCACCTTAAGAGCCTATTAACCGATTATTTTTCCCACTAAAGATGCCTAGCAACGATGCCAACATGCTAACATGCCTTTTTTCCTATCAAAGGTGTGGCAATTGGTAGTTTTTCCCACCCAAGACGTGCCAACATCATGTTTTTCCCATCGAAGGTGTCTAACGACAATGCCAACTGGCTGCTTTGCCAACTAAAGGTGTGCCAATGGGGTGTTTTATCGATCGAAAGTCTGCCAAGAAATTGTTTTGCTTGCTAAAGTTATGCCAACGGGCTATTTTCCCCACCTAAAGTGCCTAGTAACCATGCCAATAGGCTGTTTTGGCCGTCAAATGTGTGCCAACGAGCTGTTTTTCCCACTGAAGGCAGCTAATGACTTTGCCAATGGGTTGTTTTGCCCACTAAAGTCACCTAGCGACCATGTCAACGAGCTTTTTTCCCACCGAAGGTGTGCCAACGTGTTGTTTTCCCACCAAAAGTGTACAAACGTGCTATTTTTCCCACCAAAGGTGCCTGACGAACTGTTTTTCCTAGCTAAGGTGCCTAGCTACCGTGCAAGCGGGCTATTCTTCCCACCGAAGGTCCTATTGATCGTGCCAATGTGCTATTTTTCCCACCAAAGGTGTGCCAACGAGCTATGTTTCACACCGAAGATGCCCAATGAGCTTTTTTGCCCACCGAAGGTGCGCAATGTCTGTACCAATGGGATGTCATGCCCCTTGAAGGTATGTCAACGAGTTGTTTTTCTTCATGAGGGTGTGCCAATGGGTTTTTTCCTACCGAACATGCCAAAATAACAGCTTTTGCCATCTAAGATGCCTAGCGACTGTGCCAATGAGCTATTTTTCCCACCGAATGTCCCCCACAGCATGTTTTTCCCACCGAAGGTGCCTAATGACCATGCCAACCTGTTATTTTGCCCGTTGATAGCACCTATCGACTATCCCAACGTGCTATTCTGCCCACCGAAGGTGTTCTAATATTTTTCCTACCGAAGGTGCCCAGAGACCGTGCCAACTAGCTATTTTATCCATCGAAGGTGTGCTAATGAGTTGTGTTTCCCAACGAAGGTGCCCAACGGGCTATTTTTCCTGTCGAAGTTGTTTAATGATCGTGCCAACGGGCTATTTTACCTTCCGAAGGTGTGCAAACGGGCTGTTTTACCTTCCGAAGGTATGCAAACAGGCTGTTTTACCACTAAAGGCATGCCAACAGGTTGTTTTGTTGATCGAAGGTGTGCTATCAGGCTGTTTTGCCTACTAGAGATGTGCTATCGAACAGTTTTACCTACCGAAGGTGCCCCAATGGGTTGTTTTATCCACCGAAGGTGTGCTAATAGGTTGTTTTCCCTACTGACAGTGTGCCAGGGGCTGTTTTACCCATCTAAGATGCCTAGTGACCATGCCAACGAGCTAGTTTGGTGATCGAATTTGTGCCAACAAGATGTTTTTCCCACTGAAGGTGCCCCACAGATTTTTTTTCCCATCGAAGGCAGCTAGTGACTTTACCAACAGGCTATTTTGCCCACCGAAGGTGTGTAAATAGGCTGTGTTTCCCACCAAAGGTGTGCAAATAGGTTGTTTTCCCACCTAAGGGGTGCCAACGTGTTGTTTTTCCATAAAAGTTACCCAACGGACTGTTTTTCCCACCGAAGGTGCCAACTGACCATGCCAACAAGTTGCTTTGCCCACCAAAGGTCTTACAACATGTTGTGTTTCCTATCGAGGGTGCCCAACGGGTTGCTTTTCACACCCAAGATGTGCCAACGTCTTGTCTTTCTTACTGAAGGTGTACTAATAGGTTGTTTTCCCATCGATAGAACGTAGTGACCATGCCAATGTGTTGTTTTTCACACCAAAGGTGTTCCAATAGGTTATTTTTCCTACCAAAGGTGCCTAGCGACCGTACCAATGAGCTGTTTTGCCCATTGAAGATGTGCCAATGAGTTGTGTTTCATGCCTAAGGTGCCCAACGAGTTGTTTTTCTTATTGAAGTTACTTAGCGATCGTGCAACGGGCTGTTTTAGGCATTGAATATGTGCCAACGGGTTGTTTTGGCCACCAAAGGTTTGCCAACGGGTTATTTTGGCCACCAAAGGTTTGCCAACGGGCTCTTTTGCCTATGAAAGATATGCCAACAAGCTGTTTTTTCCACCAAAGATGCCTACTAATTTTGCCAACAGGCTGTATTACCCACCGAAGGTGTGCCAACGGGTTGTTTTTCCCACCGAATGTGCCTAACAGAATGTTTTTCCCACCTAAGGTATCTAGCAACTGTGCCAGTGAGTTGTTTTGGCCACCGAAAGTGTACCAAAAGGTTGTTTTTCCCACCAAAGGTACCCCATGGACTATTTTTCCCGTCAAATACACCTAGCAACTTTGCCAATGGATTGTTTTGCCTATCGAAGATGTGTCAACGAGTTGTTTTGTCTATCGAAGGTGCCTAGCGACCATGTCAACAATCTGTTTTGCCTATCAAAGATTTACCAACTGACTGTGTTTCCCACTGAACATGTACAACGAGTTGTTTTTCACACCGAAGGTGCTTAGCGATTGAGCCAACGAGCTGTTTAACCCATGAAAGGTGTGCCAATGGGCTGTGTTTCCCATTGAAGGAGACCAACGAGTTGTTTTTCCCACTGAACTTGCTTAAGGATCATACCAACAGGCTTTTTTGTGCACCAAAGGTGTGCCAAAGGGCTGTATTGCCCTCCGAAGGAGTGCTAATGGGCTATTTTGCCTACCGAAGGTGCGCCAATGGGCTTTTTTCCTATCGAAGGTCGTCAACAGACTGTTTCTCCCACCTTAAGTGCCTAGTGACCATGCCAATAGGCTATTTTGGCCACTAAAATTGCCCCAACGAACTAGTTTTCCTGCCGAAGATGCCCAACGGATAGTTTTCCCATCAAAGGTACCTAGTGACTTTCCCAGCGGGCTGTTTTACCCACCAAAGATGTGCCAACGGGTTGTTTTGCCTACCAAAGGTGTGCCAACGGGTTGTTTTTTCACTGAAGGTGTGCCAACGTATTGTTTTGCCTATCAAAGGTGTCTAGAGATCGTGTCAACAGGTTGTTTTACCCATCAAAGATGTGCCAACGGACTGTGTTTCCCACCGAACATGCCCAACGGGCTATTTTTCACACTGAAGGTGCCTTGTGATCGTGCCAACGGGCTGTTTTGCCTATCAAAGATGTGCCAACAGGTTGTGTTTCCTATTGAAGGAGACCAACAAGTTGATTTTCCCACTGAACGTGCTTAGAGATCATGACAACGGGCTTTTTTGTGCACCAAAGGTATGCCAACGGATTGTATTGCCCTCCAGAGGTGTGCCAATAGGTTGTTTTTCTACAGAAGGTGTGCCAATAGGCTATTTTTCCCGCCGAAGGTGGTCAATGGACTGTTTTTCCCACCTTAAGTGCCTAACGACTATGTCAACAAGTTGTTTTGGCCACCAAAAGTGCCCTAACGGACTGTTTTTCCCGCTGAAGGTGCCTAACGGATAGTTTTTTCCCATTAAAGTTTCCTAGCGACTTTGCCAGTGGGCTGTTTTGCCCACCTAAGATGTGTCAACAGGTTGTTTTACCTACCGAAGGTATGCTAACGGGTTGTTTTTCCATTGAAGGAGCCTAACGGACTGTTTTGCATCTAAAGTGCCAAGCGACTGTGCCAATAGCCTATTTTCCCTCCGAAGCTACCCGACGAACTATTTTTCCCACCAAAAGCCCTAACGACTTTTCCAACGAGCTCTTTTACCCATCGAAGGTGTGCCAACGGGCTGTCTTTCACATCAAAGGAGCCCAATAGGCTATTTTGCCCACCAAAGGTGCCTAGCGACTATAACAACGTACTGTTTTACATATGAAAGGTGGGCCAACTGGTTGTTTTGCCTCCTTAGGGTGTACCAACGGGTTGTTTTCCCACTGAATGTCCTCCACGAACTGTTTTTCCTATCAAAGGTGCCTAACAACCATGTCGTTGTGCTGTTTTGCGTACCAAAGTTGAGCCAATGGGCTATTTTGCCTATCAAACCTGTGCCAATGGGATTTTTTCCCACCTAAGGTGCCTAGCGACTATGTCAACAGGCTATTTTGGCCACCAAATGTGTGCCAACAGGCTGTTTTTCCCACTGAAGCTGCGCTAAGGATTGTATTTCGCATCGAACCCCAACTAGCGACTTTACTAACTGTTTTTTTTCACCGAAGGTCCCTAACTAACGGTTATTTTGCCTACTGAAGGCATGCCAATGGGCAATTTTTCCACTAAAGGTGCCCAACGGACTGTTTTGCCACCTAAGGTGCATAGTGACCATACCAACATCCTACTTTTCCCACTAAAGCTACCCCACGGGCTATTTTCCCCACCGAAAACACCTAGTGGAATGGCCTGAAAGTGATGGGAATAGGATCTGGTGATGATTGGAAAAGTTTTGGGCAATTTAGTTTTTATCGGATAAAACTGGAACAGGAAATATGAAGACATTTTTGGGTTAATTAGATGGGAATTTGGCTTCGAGGAAAGAATCAAAGTTGTAGAACTATTAGTAAACTAAAATTTAGACACAAGAATGGGATTAATCAGATAACGAAGCATTGAGTTTTGGTGGATTTTTCAGTGACATGTTAATCTAGGCGATAAAATGAAGGCAAATGATGAAAATGAGAATTTTAAGGTGTCTGAGTTTTGAATTGGGTGAAGATGTCTTCTGCAGATTTGTAATTTAATAAGTGAGGAACAAACTTGAAGAAGGAAAATTTTTGATTTGTTGAACACAGGAAACAAGAACTGTAAAACAAAATTAGAACTCGGATAGAATTCTGGAAATCATACAACATACAAACAATTGAATGCTTTTGGCAAACAAGTAAGCCCTTTTGATTATTTTTGGAAAAATAATCAAACCCAATGATTGTTATTTGGAAAAAAATTCAAAACCCAGATAATTCCTTGCTAGAAAATTGAGAGAAAATCTCGACTTTTCCTTATATTTTTCTGAAAAAAATTGAATAGGAAACAAATAAGCTGAAATAGGAATGAAATGGGCAGCCACAAGGTCAACTCCTCACCTTTCCTATTTTACTGTTTTTTTAGCTCATTAAAATAGAAATAAACCTACAATAAAAGTCTTACAAAATTGCTAAAATAAAACAAACCAAACAAGTCATTAAATCGGGCCAAAATAACAAATCTCGGCTAAGATAAAACAAAAAATAAAACAAGTATTTATATCAAACCAAATACTAGTTAAATTAGACTTAAATAAGCCCAATTGAAATGTGAGAAAAACTGTTAGATCG
>JANIIA010094220.1:0-27596 GCA_027478495.1 Erythroxylum alaternifolium
CTTTTTGATTTTCTCTCCTTCTTTCCTTCATTCACGTTTTTAGGTCTTCTTATTTACAAGACAATCTTTTCCTCTTCTCATTCTACCCTTAGTGGGTGAGAGAAGTCTACCTTACCCTTCCTTTAATGCCTTAGTGCTTCTAACCTTAAGTAATCTTCCAAAAATGCTCTTATGCACCATACAACATCAACACTTTAATTCCGTCAATTCATGAATTAATCCTCCTAAGCTTGACATAATAATTAACTCCAATTAAAATGATTTATCTAACAATACTATAAAATTTATTCAAATTATGCTTACTAAACTAAAAAAAGTTCGGGGCCCAATAATATGTCTTCTGTTTATGTGGCTTCATAAGAAATTACCTTTCCTTCCTGCATCAAAACACAATCCAAACCATTTCTAGATGCATCACTAAACATTACATACTCCTTACTAGAAGTAGATTGAGCCAATAAACGAGCTTCATTAAGCATACTTTTTCAGTTGATCAAAACTATTATAATATCTATCAGACTATTCATATTCCACTCCTTTCTGTAACAGTTTAGTTAAAGGGGATGCTATCACTGAGAATCCCTTCACAAATCGGTGATAATAACCAGCCAAATCTAGAAAATTTCTCACTTTTGTCACATTCTGTGGTGGCTTCTAGTTACCAATCACTTCTATCTTACTAGGATCAACTATAATCCCTTGAGAAGAGATAACTTGTCCCAGAAAAGATACCTCTTGAATCCATAAATCACACTTGCTCAGCTTAGTATACAACTGTTTTTTCCTGTAGGGTTTGTAACACAAATCAGAGATGCTCAGTATGGTCATGTTCATTCTTATAATAGACCAGGATATCATCTATAAACACTATAACAAACTAGTTTAAATAAGGCCTGAATACTCTATTCATCATATCCATAAATACTGATGGAGCATTAGTAAACTCGAATGGCATTACCAGGAATTCATAATGTCCATAATGGGTCCTCAATGCAATCTTCGGTACATCCACATCCTTTACACGAAGTTGATAGTACCGAGATCGTAGATCTATTTTTGAAAACAATCCTGCATCTTTTAATTGATCAAACAATTCTTCAATCTTTAGCAACGGATACTTGTTCTTCACTATGAATCTATTCAATTGTCTGTAATTGATGCAAATCTATAGTGTACCATCCTTTTTCTTAACAAACAAGACCTATGCTCCCCACGGTGAGATACTGGGTCGAATGAACCCTTTATTCAGAGACTATTGCAACTGCACCTTCAACTCCTTTAACTCAGTGAGAGCCATTCTATATGATGCTCTAGATATAGGAGTAGTGCTAGGAATGACTTTAATAGATAACTCCACTTCCCTTTCAGGAGGGTGTTCAGGTAATTCCTCAGGAAAAACATTTAAAAATTCATTCACCATCTAAAAATATCTAGCAATTTACCACCCTCCTTCTTAGAATCAAACACAAAAGCTAGATAAGCTTCACATCCCTTCTTGAGGGGCTTTTAGGCTTGCATAGCAGATACCACATTAGCTAAAGAACTAGTGTGGATGCCATGTAATTCTATTTCAGGCTGATAAGGCTTCCTAAGCACAACTATCTTAACATTACAATGAACCACTGCCTGATGCTTGGACAACCAATTCATACGCAGAATCAAATCAAATTTATAAAAAGGCAATCTAATCAGATCTGCTATATATTCATTTTCTTAGATCATAATAGGACAATTCTTAAACACCTTATTAACCAACACATAACTCAGAGGACTGGTTACATAAATGTCATACATTAACTGATCTATAGGCATCTCCTTATCAGACATTTCTCCAACACAGATATAGGAATGAGTAGATCCAGGATCAATCAGTGCATGCATTTTAGAATTAAAAAGAGAAATAATACCAGCATGACTTCATGTGCATCCTAATCCTCACGAGCTTTCAATGCATAAGCTCGAGCTGAAGCAAAAGCAACAGCTAGTCGATCAACAGTTTCTGAATAGGTATTTGGATTAGGTCTATTCTGACCAAATCCTCCACGACCTCTACCTCATCGTGTGATTCCAGCAGATACACGAGAGACCTCCCTATTAGCTTGTAATGTCTGAGACTATCTCATAGGGTCGTTAGCTATTAGATTCTTAGTACTGCCACATCGGAAGCATGCACCTGTAGCTCTCCAACAAGTACCCCAATGATGTCTAGAGCAATAAGGACGCTCTGGAGCACCAAAACCTCGACCCGTTGAGGAACCTTTACCAGAAGCAGCTGATGAGGGAGAGTTTTGTCACCTTTCCCTAGCTATAGATCTTTGAGTAAATTTCAGTATAAAGGAAACACCTTCACGACTCTGCTTGCCTCCTCTAGCAAAGCCCCTTCGTTGAGCCCTTTCTCTCTTCACCATCTCTTACCTCTTTATTTTCATAACAGCTTGCATTAGCTGATGGTAATTTAATTACTGCAGTAAAGTGAATGCTGTAAGATGCTCCTTAATTGAATCTTTCAAACCATCCTCAAACTGATGACATTGAAACTACTCAATAAGTATCGGTTCAGGTGCATACTTGTTGTGCCGATTAAATTCTCTGTCGTACTCAGCAACAGACAGACTCTGCTGCTTCAGGTTCAAAAACTACTTCCACTTCTCCTTTTTATACTTTGTAACATACTTAGCTTTGAACTTTTGGGTAAAAAAATCCCAAGTCAGAGGCACCGGTAGCTGAGGATTTCTCAAAACGAACTTCCACCACTCATAGGCTGCTCTCTGAAGAAGAGAGACAGCACAGTGCACCATCTGATCTGGCGAACAACTGATTTCATCTAATACCCTCTTTACTTTCTCTATCCAGAACTCAGCTCTTTCAGATTCCTCAAAAGAAGTCCCAGTAAATTCCTCAGCTTCATACTTCTACAATTGGCCAATTGGAGCCTTTGATGCGATCATACGGTGTAGTAATGTCATCATGTCCTGCGATAACGTAACCAAAGCCTCTCCCTAAGCTGGAGGGGGAGGTGGAATCTCAGCTTCATCTCGATTGAACTCAGAGGGTCCAGAGATAGATGGACAAGATCGCTTAGGATTATTACTCTCAGCAACCTCGTTAACGGCTTCATGAGATCTTTCCATCTTTAATTCTATAACCAAAACATGGGACAAATCGTATTAGGCTAAAACACAACTCTTATATCTAAGTATAAGCAATAGTTAAGCACTGATTACACCAGAATTGCCTAAACCATGCTCTAATACCAAACGATGTAACACCCAAATATCCCCTGGAAGGATATGCGGATGTTACCTAAGACAGGACTTAAACATATCAAAACAATACAAAGCATTTCCAGAATTCAAATAACCAATCATTACCTTTCCATACATATTCGACTTTAAACAAAATTTAACCAACACACTAAATTTATATGAATACATGTTTCAATTACAACACCATCTTGAATTAAAGTTATTACATTATAAACCCTTAAACAAAACAGTACATGTCTTAAGTTCAAATACACTTTTTATTACAATATTTACAAACTTTTAACAAAATACAACATGTCACATATTATTACATACAACCCAAACATACATTCCCAAAACAAAACACATTCTTCATTGGCCACTGCGAATGTTATTGTCCCAGTTTTCAAACCTTCCTATCTAAACCTACACGAGGCAAAACTACCATGCTAAGTATAAAGCTTAGTGGGGAATAAACTAAACAGGGTATAAGCTGATAAATGTTTCAAACAGTCATCCAAACATTCACATATTCAAAATCACATTAGATTATAAGTAGTGTTTTATAAGTAGTGTTTACTTATCCATTTTCAAACTGAATCAAAATATCATGAATCTTAGAACAAAACATAACATATAAGAACAGGTTACACATTTGCTTCAGTGTAAGACTCACCAATTTCAAAATTGAATATTATAATATCAGAACAAAACTTGTTTGTAACAAAACAAAATTTGTTGATTTCAGAACAGAGCTCAAGTGTTTTAGATCAAAACTTATCTATATCATAAATGAGCATATAACGGAATACAAAACAAGTTAGTCTGTTAATCCTTTATTTAGAAGTGGGTAACGGGAATAATATTGGAGATACCGTGATCGGTATCACAGAACAAGAGAGACTTGTCTCTCAATAATAGGAGACACCGAAGTGTTAATAACAGGAAACACCAAAGTGTGAATAATAGGAGACACCAAAGTGTCACAGGAGCAAATACAGACCCTTCTAAGTATGCCTATTTACCTATGACTAGGTCTTAACAATTTTAAAACAAAACAAGTTCGTTTTAGAATTCTCATATGAGGAACATATTGCAACATATACTACTTTATTCCATTTTGTTCAACTTAACATATTCACTAATTTTCAAACAAACTAACATGTCATATAATTACAAATATGTGTAATAATGCATCAATAGAGGTATTGAGTCATAAAAAATTATGTATATTCACACAAATAGAAAGCACTTCCAACACAATCCCAACTATTAAACTCCTCGGACAACTGATGGTTCGGAATTATCATAATATTATCAAAGAAATTCCCAATTCACAAGCATCCATATCTAATTCATAATACATAATTCTTTGTAACACATTCATTTATGATCACACTAAGTAATTCAACATTGTAAACTATACATCCTTTACATTATCATCTTAATTAATAGTGCATAATTAAACTAACTATTACTCAATTACATCGAATAACAATTTAAGTTCAAACACACCTTAAACAAGTACATTTAAGTCCTATTGTAGCAAATAAATTAAATTAACCTTGTATGGTTTATCAATTGCACAAAATCTCTTTTTTTTCACCTTCCTAACCATTTCCCAAAATTGTGGGATAAGTGACCTGAAACCTCCAAATAGCTGTTTTCATAGGACTGATTTTTGGATCAGTTTTTATGGCCATTCTGACCCAGCAATTGAAGTTTTTAGACAATATGTTCTTCTAAAAAATGTTCCTCTATGTATTAAGTTTCAAAAAAATAAAGTTAATTCAATTTGGTTCATTATTCCAAGAGTTATACCCAAAATACTACAAACTGTTTTTAATTGTGGACAACAACTAGGCCTCAACTTCAAGCCAAATTTCAAATCCCTTAGTGACAAAAATCAAATTTGATTCCTTCATGAAAGTTGTAGATATATGTTTGTAGTTTAATTTGAAATTCAAATCATCCATGTTGATGTCTACAGGTCAAGATATGGCTAATATACCAATACCTGTTCAGTGGAACCACTCCTTCTAATGAGTATCCAGCATGTATCAAGTTTCTAACCACAATTTTTCATTAATTCAGTACATATTTTATCCACTTCAAATATCAAAACCAAGTTTAGGACTCCCTTACCTCACTAGACTTTAAATTCAACTCCCAAAATCCAGCTAAACCAAGCTTTCAAATAACTAGCACATACCTAAGTTTAATGTGCAGCTTTCAGCATCAACAAAATAATAATACAATGATTCACAAGACCTACTTCTTAATGGAAGAACTTACAAAGCTTCCTAGTGTTATGATCCAAACTCCATCAGAAGTCTAGAAATTGAGAGAAGATAGGAGGTTTCGGTGGAGAGCAAAATAAGAATGAAAAAAGTTGGAATTACTCTAGCAGAGACATACTTCATCACCGGCTAGGTGTTACTAGCTTAAGATGCCACTTAACACCAAGGCATGAAGCCCACTTACCCACCATTTAAGTAGCCATTCATTACAATTTAACTAGGCCACTTGTCCTCATATTATGCTGGCAAATGTCACACATTAAATGATGCCAAATGTTAATGTATTAGCTTTGCCAAATGTCACTAATTCATAGGCTTAGTCATTTTAATTTCCATATACCAACGTAACTTGTCACTTGATAATTTTCCTATTTCAAATATACATTTAAATACCTCAATTCTCTAATGGTATCAATTAATTCCAATTTACTAACTATAGTCTATTAATACTAAAATTCACGTCATATATCTTTCACATTCAAATCATAGAACAATTTTAACTCCTATGTCACATGTACTTTCATGAACATGTATCGTTTCAACTAGGGTATCTTTTAGGGACTTACACTAAAAATGGAATTAAGCTATATTCAGCAACAAAGACAACATAGATCGTAAAAGGGTCTGAGTTTGATTCAGTCTAGTTTAGCTTGAAGTTAATAAATTTGACACTCAAGTTAACTACGAGTTAGACTCTTTTCTTTTCCTTTTAAAAAGAGATTGGAGTGTAAAAGAAAACCATTTTAAGCATCTTTAAAAGGGTTGCATCAGTATTACTTGGGTAAAGGGAACAAATCATAGAAGAGGCAGAGTCTGACACTAAACAAAGCTATCATCAACATATTTTAGTCAACTTATGGTTTAGATTTAATAACTCTTTCGGTTTTTTTCCTATATCAATTAAAAGTTTCTATCTCTAGTTTGATTATTTTCTTTATGTTTTTAGTTGTTTTTTTTATATTGTTTTTTAGGTTAAATGACATTTTGTTATGTTTTGTGATACTTTCCTGACATTATGAGATTAGAATAATAAAGTTACATAAATTGAATAACAAATCCTAGTTCTTATTAGAAACAACGGCTGTAACTTTTACCTTACTTTGCATCTCAAAGTTTAGAGCATTTTTTAGTTATCTTTATTGTTTTATCAATTAACTATGTTATCATATTGATCGATTGTTAAGATTTTTCAATTTAAACTTACAATTTATATTAGTTTTTTCATTCCCTTACAGCCTCCAACTGTTCAAATTCCAAGAGAAATGTACTAAGGTTAAACTATCTCACCTTATTTTTATAGATGATGTTTTGTTATTTTATGTTTTAGAGAACGTCTTTATCAACATTCTTTTGTAAGCCTTGCAATTATTCTCTAAATGGTTGGGTCTCTACATAAATACAGAGAAAAGTAGTATGTATCTATTAGCTGATGTTAGCAATGGGCAGGAACTAAGGACAACAACAGGGTTAGGCATCCAATCTCCATCTTTTAGGTATCTTGGTTTACCTCTTACTACATATAAACTGAAAGTCTCTAATTGCATTCCTTTGCTGGAAAAGCTTAAAGGGAAAGTGAATTCTTGGCAAAGTAAACACCTTTCATATGCATCAAGAGCAACTCTTATCATTTTAGTTTTGAGTAACCTGCACATTCACTAGATAGCACACGTCGCTCTACTTAGGAAGATTATGAAGGAAATTGATAGATTGATGAAAGCCTTTATATAGGCTAGCACGAATGAAATAGGTAAAAAGGAAAAAGTTGCTTGGAATGAGATCACCACACCTAAGAAACAAGGAGTATTACACATCATTTCTGTATCAACGATGCAAAAGGTGCTACTTAGTAAGAGAATTTGGAGGATGCTTTCCAATAAGGAATCGTTGTGGACAAAATGGGTACATGCTATTCATCTCTAAGACATTAATTTCTAGCATCTTGCCATTTCTAAGCACTTCTCTTGGTCTTTCAACCAAATGTTGACGATTAGGCCTCTAATTTACCCTTATATCAACACAGAATCAATGGAGGTGAGGGTACATGGATATGGTATGATAATTGGCTTGCAGCTAGTCCTCTTATATAAAACCCAAGGTTTGCATATTTAAAAAGGAGATTGCCAACTGGTCTCAATCTGAATTCAAAATGGATAATGGTAGGGTAACTTCAGGGGTTTCCAGACACTGGGTGAGCACCTTCCTCAACTAGGGAACATGGGTATGGAAGATGAAATATACTAGTCTCCAAACCCGTAAGGTAATTTCACAAATGAATCCTACTACAAGTTATTCTAGAATGTATAAATGAAAGTCCCTTAGTATAATCTCATTTGGCATATTTCCCTACATCTAAAAGAATCCTTTATTGTTTGGCTAGCTGTCAAAAATAGGTTAAGGAATAAATGTAGATGGTTCATTCCGACTGAAACATTATGTGTTCTATGTTGTAATGCTGATGAAGATTGAAACCACTTGTTTTTTGCTTGTGAATATAGAAAAGCTATATGGAATATAATTATTTACATGAAAAATGTAGTAAACCATAACGACGAGTGAGAGACTACCCTGTGATGGTTCACAAACTATTCCAAGCCTAGAAAACAGAATGCATTCCTATTGAAATTGGAATTTATCACTACCGTATACATGATATGGAAGGACCGTAATTGTCATTTGTACAAACACAGGGAGGAAGATGAATACAAGATAGTCCAAAATATTGTGAATTGGATTTGAGCTGCCATGCTAGCCAAGCGAGTGGATCATCTTTTACTAGCCAATATGAAAGAAAAATGGTGCTTATAACTTTCTGTTTGAAAGTGTAGGCGGCAGGTCTTGATGTTATCTAGTTAACTTTTGTTTGTGAACTTCCAAATGGGGCTATAACTCCTAGTTTAACTGTCTTTTTGAGAAATTTTGTTTTGGTAACATTGTATTATCTTTTGCTATGTTAATATCACTATTCTTTCATTTTCCAAAAAAATATATATATTAACTTGTTGTCTCTTTTATTTATTACTATTTTGTGATTTCTAGAAGCATATGGAGTTTAACTTTCTTTTCTGTTTTACTATCACTTAGTTAGATTTAAGATGCAATGATTCAGGGTTGTGTTGAAATTTTGGTGTTGTTTTAAATAGGGATGGCAATGGGGCCCAACCCGACTTGATCCATAGATTGATGGCTACAGGTCCGTGGGCTGGCCCAGTTTGGCTACACTTAAATTTTACAAAACGATGTTTTTTTGCACCTTCCCTTCAGACCACAAGCTGGGATAGCCTCAGTCCCTGCCTGACTCGTGGCCTAGCCTACTAGGGTCAAAGTCAAGTTGGGTCAGGTTGGGTCCACACTGCCATCCCTAGTTTTAAAATTTAAATGCTTTTTAAAAACTTTGTTGTTAGGAGTAGTTTACATTTATTAAAGATTCTACTATGTTATGTTGAACTGATCAGCATGTAAAGTGTGACTCACTTTACCTGTGCGCTTTAATGAGCTAAGACATTCCTTGTGTTATTTTTTCATTTTTTATTTACTTTCTTATTTTCTTTGTTCAGTATTGAATTCAATTCCCTTCGATTAACATTATTGACAATAATGTTTCATATAAAATCTTTAAAATATAGTTGAAGGAAAAGTATTATTCTTCTTTTTTTCCTTTATTTGTTTTATGATATCTTTTTCCTCTTACTTTTGGGTAATGTACTTTTTCAAATTGTTTTAAGCATTACTCTGAAGATTGGGTATAAATAAGAGGAAAATGACCTTAAACTTTCTCCTCAGCAAAGTTTAATTTGAGAAGTTAGATAGCAAGTCCTTTTAGTTTACAATTTTCCCCATGCTTTAATGATTGCTTAAAGAATTGGACACACTTGTCCCTTTTATGATTTCTTCATCAATAAGAATGCAAAACCTTATTAACCTCTTTGTAAAAAATTAATTACATAACTAGTAAATATTTTTAGCACCTTTAGACTATTACTATTTGATCTTGCAAGTAAAATATGACCTCCTTCTAACAACAAAGGTAGGTGTTACATTAAATCCAATATTATAATATATTTACAGATTATGTTTATGTCTCTAATCTTCATAAACCTCAGTAAGAGAAGTTTTTAATTGTTATTCATGTTGTTCAAGTTATTCACATTAACGTCATTCCACCTTACATTCCCATTTTTTGACTATTTTGTTATGGCTTGCTTGATATTTTATTTAAATCATGCATATAGCCAAAGTTCGGGAAAACTGAATATGCATATATAGTCACCCTCAATCCATTTTACCATGTTGTCTTGTTCCTTTTTTTTAGATATGACGTTTTTTTTAAATATGTAACATAATGTAAAATATCTTGTTACTTGTTCTTACATAGTATATCTCTTTTTCTTATTCTTTCATAATAAATCTCTTTTTCTTGTTATCTCATTATATCACTTCTTAGACATAGTATATGTACTTTATAGTATTTAAAATTAATCATCGTTTATAATTGTTTCAAGTGGATCAAATTAATTCTTTAAAAACACAAACCAACATAATAGAGAGTTACAATCCAATACCTAGTTATATACTTAGAGAAGAATACTTTAAATTGAAGGAACTAGTCTCCAAAAATAAGAAGTGACGTTTGGAATTACTTCATCAATATAAATTAATTGATAGAGTTGATAAGACAGAATCTAAGTATTATCATCAAATTTTGGTCGAAGGCTTTAAAGGTGAACCATTTTATTTAAAAAAAGTACATAAACTCCTGTAATAAAAGAAAGAAGGTATTAGAAGGTCAAACCTAACTTTTTTTTTACCTTAAATCTAATAAAAGAAAAGAGTGAAATGACTATCATGGAATATGATCTTAAGAAATCCAAGCATTTTTTTATGAAGAATCTTATAGAGAATGAATATCTACTCTCAATTATGGACAATTAAAACTTCAAGATACTTTTTACGTCACTTTGATTGACCTTCAAGATGCCAATTTATAATACCATAATAAAAGAAATCTTCAAGATTTTTAAACAAAAAATATTTGACATTAAAGATGTTGTCAATTAATCTTAGACAAATTGCCATTACATCAAACATACAGATGGTTGATAATTATAAGAAAAGTTATATGGCAGTGAGTTATCTTTAAGTTGAGTTATATTTAATCAAACATTATGTTAGATATTTTTTGGAATATGTACGTATTTTATAAAAAATATTTACATCGTTTGGCTTTAGTTTGAATTAGATACATTCTTCACCAGTTGTTACATCATCATTGTAATTATATCCTACCTTGAAGAAGCCAGAGTAGAAGTGGGAGCAAAAGTAGAAGCCTACAAAAGGAAAAAAGCTACATATCAATCATTTTCTTAGGATAAAAGTAACATTTCTAGTTGTTCCATATTGACATTTCTATTTTAGCTTTTAGTAAATTATTGGACTATTCTGTATCTAAATCACTTTCAAAGTTTATATATTCATCACCTATTAAGGAATATAGCTATTTGAAACATGAGCACTTATGATTTGGCCTAATCACCTTATATCTCCTTTATTGTATGTATTTAGTATTTTGCACTTTTTGGTTGTTTTGAATAAAAATGTGGATGTCATGTTTTAACATCACGATCATGTTGCATTTGTGGTTTTACTTTGGTTTCTTATGTTTGGATTATTGATTACTTAAGTTTTTACACGTAGTTTTTAATTTTTGGGTTTGAGATGTTTCGATTGGGATTTGGGCCTAGGCAAGCTCTATAGAGCTCAAGTTTGAATTTGGTTTGCATGCTTTGACCCTAATCAAGCTGCGAGACCCAAACTTCAAACCTTGGTTGAAATTAAAAAGTTTAGTCTGAGCTCATGTTATAGGTGATCTGAGCTTTGTCTGCCCATTACCAACTCTGACCATAATCTATAATAAATATAAAGAAAGATTATCATTAGGTTGGCGCTTTCTCAAGACCTCCTTTCATTAATGATGATGAAAAAACACTCTTTAAGAAAGTTTATCTATATGAACAAGCTCAAGTGGATAGTAGATTTATTATACAGGTGAAATTTGTTTAAAATATTGTTAAATTAATTTTAATATAATTTTTAATGATTATTCAAATATTGATCAAATTTTATGTGATAATAAATTAATTTTCACTAAACTTGTATTTATAATATACTAAAAATAATAAATAAGATGAATAATTTTTTATATTTTATTTATGATTCATAATTTGTAAATACTAAGTAATTTGATTGATTTCATTTTAATAAATAAATTGAAAATAATCACGCTTCATATTAAGTAAGTGAGATGATGTAATAAAAATTATCAATTAACAGTAAAAATCAATAAATTAATTTTTATATATTTGAAACAAATGAATTGTAAATAAGATATAAGAAATTAATTATTATTAAGTAATAAGTAAATAATAATAAAATAAATAATTTATTTTCATATATAGCTAATTAATATAGTATTTATTATTAATGTAATATGATCATTTAATACTCTTTAATTACTGATAAAATGTATGAACATCACATATTAAATAATATATACTTTTTAATATAAATAATGTTATAAAAATATAGTAACGTCATAAGATTATATGAATTTATAGAAATTTGTTTATTTGCAGTGAAATCTAATCAAATTAGTTATTAAATATTTTAAAAATATTATAAATAAAAATTATGGTTAATTGTAAAAAATTCTTAAATTTTACTCAAATTTGCAATACTAGCCTAAATTGAAAATGTGGTACTAAAATGCTTAAACTTTTAATTTGTTACAAAAATAACTTGATTTTAAATCCTCAACCATGATGACACAGTGAGCCGTGTTAGATAATTCTTTTGTTATGCAACCATAAAATTAATAATTTTAAAAAATGAAAATTTTAAATCCCTAAAAACAATCTAATCCTAAAATGTTTTAAAATACCATAGTTATTGATATTGTCTCCAGGGCACTGTACTTCTATAATCACCATTAGCATACTACTCCATATGCTCTTTGTCAATTATTCTTACCCTCCATAGAATAAAAGAAGGCTTTCTTTGACCAGAAAACCATTGTTATTTTTCCTCCCTTCTCCGTTGTGATTACCTCTCCTTGCTCCAATGTGTTTACCTCTCCTTGCTTTGTCGTGGTTACCTCTCCTTGCTCTATTATGGATTTCTAGCAATGTAAGCTCTTAAATGTCATAGATTTATATGTCCATGTTTTTGTTGTTTATTTTAGCTTGGTTTGTGATTTTCTCTATATTTTTGCTTATGGTTTTCTATATGTTTATTTGGTTTTACAAAGATCTATAGCCAAAAGGAATTAATATAGTATGCATAATGTGACTATAATTTGTTTAAAATTTCAAAAAGTTAAGGTATAAACTATTTTATTTTTGTATCATATGAATTATATGATGGATGGAAGTGTTTCAAGTATAAAGAAATGGGTAGTGCTATATTTAGTTTATATACATAATAACAAAACCTTAGCAGAAGGCATGAGAATTAGGACAAATAAGGCATGTGAAAATCCAACATGTATGGAGATTAAGGATTGTTGAATCATTTTTACTGAGGTTTATATCTATTCCATGATTTGTTGTTTGGTGTTGTATGCTAATTGAAAAAAGGGGAGATGATACTTTCTACAATCTAGTGCAAATAAAAAAATACTAGGGAGAGAATAAATAACCTTAAATGACAAATATTTTATAGTCTTGAGCCTATAAATGTCATAGTAACACTTCCTATATCCCTAAATTATAAATTACGTAGTCATTTATTATTTTTTTCTCATAGAAGTTCTTGTGTGCAAGTTTTTTTTCTGGATAAGAATATGTAAATGAGAATATGCAATTGAGAATATGCAATAGATGTTTTTTGCCATAAATAATTCTTGAGAGCTTTAGAATCACATAGATTTTAATATGTTTTATTGGAAACTAACATTAAAATTGTTTGTAATATAGATGTTAGTGAATTTTGTATTTTATTATAGTGGGGTATCGGAAATAAATGGAAATAATAAATATATTGAGGGTAAGATCAAAAGGAAGAAGGATATGAGTGTTAATAAACTTAGTATGCTAGTACTAAAAGGAGCATTAGAAGTTAAAGGATATAGAGCTATATCTATATTTTACAAATTTCTTAAAGAGTCAATGAAATGCTTGAAAGAGTTGATCTTACACCTTGAAAAGGACATGTTATCTATACTTCACCATATGCAGTAATTGAATAACCACAATATTGAACTTTATTATGAGCATAGTTATGATAATCATGTAATAAATGATGAAGAATATGATTTTGATATCAACAATAAAGATGGGTTATTCGAAGTTCATATGGAAGAAGATGATGAAGATTTTATTGTAACACCCTCTATACTAAACCTACAACTATCCACACATAAGGCAACCAATGTCCTGTACATACATTCATGATATGCATTTCAGTTTAATGCTATACATATACATATTACAAAACTCTCCAATGCTTAACATTATCATTTAATAGTAGTAAAACATTTTTACATTTACATGGTAATCCAAAAGAAAATATACAATTTCTTTTAAACATTAAATATACTATCATTTGTAACTAAAAACCCATTCCATAAGTACTTTTCTTCCATTTGTTGGCCTTGGTCCCTGCAAATGCTCCCTGTACCTGACTCCTATGACTCGGACCTACATGGATTAACACTTGTGCTAAGCTTGAAAGCTTAGTGGGGAACGACTTAGTTTTGATGACCACTCACAGCAGTCATCCACCAATAACATACATTCATAAACATTGCACAAATATAAATAATGATGGCATAATTAATCAAATAAATAATGCAAACATGCTTCAATATTTTTTTCATATACCATAAATTTACCTTCAAAACTTAAATATAGATATTCAATACTCAATGATACAAATTATCAATACAAATGTAAATGCTCATTCATATATAAATTATTTATGTTGTCATACTATATTTCTTATTTATATCTCTTTACTTTACTTTCTGTGTTATGCTTGCACATTTTCTATGGGTGTGGATAATAGATGTTGTGGATATCTGAATGTATCAAACTGTGGATATCTGAAGGTATCGAATTGTGGACACTGTTGGTTTCAAACTGTAGCAGTTGCATTGTAAACCTCTAGGCATACTCGTCTATCCACCTCTAAGACAATAGAGCAAGCACTATAACATTTCCTTTAACCATTTGCAAATTTCACAATTCATATATCAAAATCACACTATACATATACGAGTAATGAATATGTATACAAATCATTTATGTACATGTAAATTTTCTTTAGAATGCATTATGCTCAATCTTATATTCTAATGTTTAGTCTCCCAATTCACATGTGGTAAGTCCTATTTCATTTATTTCTAAGTGTTTGAAAAGTTTCATACACATTCAAAAAGGTTAAGATAAGATTCGATAAAAATAAAAAATAGAAACAAACTCTAAACAGTGCAAATTGAGCTAAACACCAAAGTGGTCTAAAAATAGTCAAACTATTAGTCCAGGAACAAATCACATTATAGAGTCTAGTTATTCCTTAATATTCGTGTAGAAAAAGTTAGAAATGGGTTTTGTGGTCTTCTGAACATTTGTCCATCTGTGTCTCTAGTTTCTAAAACACTAAAGATTTGACCATTTGGACTTCTAACACATGAGATATAGAGCAAATATCACATGCAAGTCTAAAACAAGCCAACATCAGGTCACCATTTTCTATCCCAATTTCCAATGTCATAAAGCCATAATCAAGTCAGAGTCTCTTCTATTGATTTTTATTTCTATGTATTATGTTTCATGTGCAACTAAAATTACTAAGTTTAGAGGTCTATAGGTCGATTTATGACCCAAACAATGTGACTAGTTCAACAAATCCTAGACATAATTCCATTACATAATAATATCTTATCATATTCAACTAATTCTATACAAGGCAACACCAAAATAGCCCCAAAGCATCATCCCAGCAACCATTTCACATCCAAATGAATTTTTTACACATTCAAATATGGAAAAATACAGAAATTAACTAAGTGAAGTCTCAAACCTCAAAATTGACTAAGTAATCTTCTATTACCTTTCCTTCCCTTCGTCTTTGGCTTTGCTTGACTCACCAACTAGAAACACAAAAAATATACCTCTCAATCCCACTTCCAACCTTATAATTTCATTCCTTCATAAGAAAAGTAAGAAGAGATAAAGGTGAAGAGAAAATCCCTAACTTTTACCTTAATTTCCTCCTAAGATTAGCTTGATTTCTTACATGAAAAATGATGGGATGAAGAAGGTGAAATGGAGAGGAAAATATCGGACCATAGAATCCCCAAAATGTCGTGCATCTCCCCTCTCTGTATGCCCATTCCAGAACTTTCAAGACTCACACATATGCTTAATTCCTATTGGACATACATGCTTTATTATTATTGGCAACACATGCCTTAATCCAATTAGTCCATGTCTTAACTTTAGAAAAATTACATATTGGTCCTTCTTCTTCCTTTACTTACTAAATTTGCCTACAATATTATAAATTAATTTTGGTCCCTGATGTCTTAATTTTCTAATGTAATAAGTTTCATGCAATTTGGTTAATTATTTTGAGAGTCATAAACAAAACACTACAGACTATTCGAAAACAGAGACAACAACCGTAACTCAAATTCAAGCCAAAATTCAAAAATCTTAGAGGCATAATAAAATTTTGGTTCCTTCATGAAAGTTTTATATTTATATCTCTAGTTTAATATCTAATTAAGATTATCAAATTTTGAGGTCTATAGGTCATAAATCTGTTCAGTTGAACCTATCTATTCAGCAAGGTACACATCCCAAATTAACTAACTTCGGTCTTATCCGCAAGAGCAACACAAAAACATCTCCAATTTAACCAAAAAATTTCCACAAGCAAATGGGATACTTATTCTCCAATTCCCCTCACATCACATTCATCAATGCAAGCAACATATCAAAAATTGTCATACATATTTCACATCTAAGCATGTATGTCCATGCCAAAACGAACAAGTTACCCATTAACCCATGTCATTTACATTAAGTACCATAATGTCTCTTACTAAGATGCACTTAATTCATTATGTTTACTTCTTAATACACCCTAGACATGCTATAATACTTGCAAGGTATATGTTGGGGTGTTAAAATAATACTACCATTATCTTTATTACCAACTGCACTAATCGCTCAAAGAGTAGGATTTTTTATTCTAATAGTACATCATTCAAGCCTTATAGTTCTTACAATCACGATCAAAGTTAGGGTGAAAATCTAACCTAAAGATCCCATTGACAAAATCAAGGTATTCAAAATGTCAAGATAATGGAAGTCTTTATTGTAAAAATCAACATGGCTCTTATAGATATTCTTCTAACCTCAAAGTTTAAATTTGTGATCAATATGGCCACTCTATAAAAGGATTGCATGAACTTCAAACATATTGGTAATAAAGTAATCCAATAACCAATTAGAGCTCTTCTACTAACAGATTTGAGAAAGGATGGTTTATTGACTCTTTTGCTTCTTATCATATAACTTCAGACCTAAATAATCTATCTCTTCACTCAGGCTATGATAGCCTTAATATCATCACAATAAGAGATGGCTAAGATTTGTCAATCACATAAATAGGTTCTTTCACTCTAAAATCCACTCATAATTGTTATAAAATATTAATAATGTTCTTAATGTCCCTTATATGAAAAGAAATCTTAACCTTAGTTTAAAAATTTGCAAATTTAATAATGTATTTGTTGAGTTTTTCCTTCCTTTTTTGTTGTTAAGGATCTCTAATTATAGGGGTACTACTCACTTAAGGTTAGAATGAGTGAGACTATGATGTATTGATGTTATGAATTTTCTTTATATAAAAAATATAGAATTTAATGAACATTTTAAACATCTTAGAATTCATATTACACATCAAGATTAACGAATGAACTAAGGAAAAGAAGAAAAACTCTATTGGAGACTTGATCTGGAAAGCTGGAATTCTTAGATGTTCTTCATGATCTCCCACATTTAATCCACTCTTTAGTGTTGGCTACTGCATTTTTTGGTGTGTTTCACGTTCTTAAATAGTTTATTAGGGTCTTAGGAGTGTAACTAGGGTTTTCCCACTTTGATCGATTCCAAAATGGCCCTAAACCCTAAAACAGTTGAACAAACTCACGTTTGAACAGTCTCCATCAGGCAAAATTCCTCTTTATCATAATCGTTCTCCATAAGGCATGATCATGCCTCATATTGTGACAGAGGCCATACCGCCTCATGCACGCTAGCCACATTCGTGCTCCTAATGCATGATTATGACACCCTTCAAACATCTTCCATCTTTCTTTTTCTTCAATTATCTGATTTTCATCACTGACAAACACATCAAACACCTCATAAAACATAAAATTCAGATTGAAATCGTAGTCTAAACCACACAAACACTTAGAATATAAACAAACATTCACAATAACATAATTCTAAGCCTATATATACCATAATCATCTAACAAACACCTAAAACTATACTAAAACAACTAGGAAAACATAGTTTAAACTAAACCTATCAACATTACCAAACTTAAACCTTTTTCTTTTCCTCAAGCAAAAACAAAAACATAGACTCAAACAAACATAAAAACATAGATTCAAATAAACAAAAAAACATATAAGCACACATTCAACATGTAATAATGGTATAATAGCATTGAATCTTATGGAATCAATTTAACTGAAAACATCAATCATTCAAATTATGCCAACATAATAACTTATTCTTTTTATGTTTAAGTACTTTGAATTGAATATATAGATGAATAAAAATGTAAACACCCTATTCATTCACCTAAAGCACTTGTAAACATACATTTATAATTAGTAATCAATAAAAAATGCAGCTATCATTTAGTATCCTTTCACGAAAATATTTGCTATTTTAAAAAATCAGTAGTCCTTTCATAAAAATGTATTATTTTCAAAAATCAGTAGTTTTTATTTATTAAAACATCATTTTTTTAATTTATTGAAACACTATTTTCAAAGAGTCACGATCGTGCCTAGCAGCAGACCAAGCATATAGGTGGAAAAAAACATACCTAACCCTATTTTACCCGTTCTTCTTCAACCCTAACCCTTATATTCACCTTTTCTCTTATTCTTTACCTAATTTATTTTTATAAAACCTTAATAGCCACTCTTAATTTCTCTCACTTCTCTCTTCATTTTTCTTAGATTTTCACTTATTACTTGCATCTTTCAACGAGTTTTTAATTTCTCCTACACATATCTAGTAATTTCATACAAATCTTTCATCTTTAGAGTGGTTTTTACAATATTTAGTGGAAATTTTCTCTCTTCACAATTTTTTGGGTTTTTTGGTCTATTTTTATGTGTTCTTGGTTTATTTTCTAGGCATACACTTATTAATGGTGCCAAGAATCAAACAAGGTGTTAAACACTCACAATCAAAGGGAAAAACTTAAATGTCAAGGCAAGGTTTGCATGATAGTGCTACAGACTTTTGAGCTACTTTTCTGATTTATTTGAAAGATGAAGGCATCCAATTCCAAAATCTTCGCTCAAAGATTATTAGTGCACCTTGATACTTTGATTTTGACATTTTGGAAAATCTAGTGTTAAAAGATAAGATTGAGACTTTGATTAGTAAAATTCGATAGGATAAATTTCTTACTTTTGATTATATTGTGTATAAGGAATTAACTTTCTAATTTTATACTACTCTTTAATTTGTGTCGCAAGATTTGACTAAATTTTGGTTTCGATTGAGTGGTTAATCACATAATTTGAATTATGATATTAAGGATGAAATTGGTGGATTTCCTAGGTCAAACATAATTGAAAAAATTCATAAATTTTGTGCTGAGAGGTATTAGAAAAAATTAATGGGGTTGGATAACTTTGTTGTTAAAAATGCCCATAATAATATGATTCTTAGCCGTAAACATTTGTTACTTCATAAGTTTATGTGTCATACTGTTTTTGATAAATTGGAAAGTAACAAATGTTATGTTAACAAGGAGGGGCTAAATGATCCCTTGAAAAGATCTATGCTTATGGAACTCATCAAGGAGAAGAAACCAGTGCTGTTTAGTTTACTGGAACCTCGAATAAAAGATTTAACTTTACTAAATTCTCAAAAACTTTTGGGGGCTCACAAGAGGACTTTATCCAACAATAGGTCTCATTTTAATAGGTGTATCATATACGTCTATAACTCAGACTTGATAGAGTTATAAGCATAAGAGGAGAGTGACCAGCATATTCATTTGACATGCAAGATAGGGGGTCAGTACTCCAAATTCGTATTAACTCTGGTTTATACGACCAATTTTGCTTTCCAAAGAAACAACTTGTGGAATAGTTTACAAAGAATTTAGAACTATTTCGCTACCCCTTTGATGGTTGTTGGTGATTTCAATTGTCTTTTAAATCCTTAAGAAGTTAAAGGCAGAAAGATATACACGCTAGCAGACACTAAGGAACTCACTAATCTGTTAAGAGCCGTCGAGTTAATAGACTTATGATCTACTAGACGTTTGCTTACATGATCTAATAATCAACAGGGAACCATACTTATTCAGAAAAAACTAGATTGGTGCTTGGTTAATTCGGAATGACTCAATACTTTCTCCTAATAATTGTTAACTATAGGGAAAATATGACCTCGCATTATTATTTTCAACTTATTCAATGTTATGCTGAGGTAAGGAGATGGGGAGCTCCATTTCAATTCTTTAATGGAGTTCTTTAAATTAAGGGATTTTAGGAACACATTACCATTTGTTAGCAGCAGAAGAGTAGGAGATACAGGGGTATAAGGCATTTCAGTTGATGCAAAAATTGAGGAAGGTAAAAAATGCAGTAATGAACTTCATTTGTACAGTAATTGAGACTTACAAATTGATTAGGGGATTATTCTAGAGATGGCTAAATCGTACTTTTCATAATGAATGGGTTTAAACGAGGCGGAATGACCATCGACCAATATGAAGAGGATACTGGAGGGGGCCATAAGGGAGGATCGAAAGGAACTTTTAATATCTTTGTTCTCTATTAGTTACATAAAAATGACAATCTTTAAATGTTAGACCCCAAACTTTTCTTGGAAGTTAGAATTTTTAAATGAGCAATTATTGGTGTTTAGTTATGAGTAAAAATCATAATTTTTGAATTTGAAAATTTATGGAGTTTATTTATGAATATTTTTACTTATATATGGTTGCATGGATTAAATGGAAGTGTTAGAATTAAGTTAAGGAGTTAGAAGGTATTAGATTAAATATGGAAGGGTAAGTTTGGAAGATTATAGTCATTTTTAGATTAATGAGCAAAGAATAAATAAAGGTACGTGAGTGAAATACTGGAAAAATAAAATAAGAATAAGAAAGAAAGAGACGTGTTCATGTAAGAAAGAAAGAAAGAAAGACAGAAATCATAGAAGAACCTAGAAGAAGCCAGAGAAACAGGAAGAGAGAGTCATGTAAGCGAGAGACATGTTTAAGAGGTTAGGAAAAAGAAAGAGAGTTGTGAAAAATAAGAAAGAAAGAGAGAAGAAAAACGTAGAAAGAACTAGAAGAAGAGAGGCATAAACTGAACCAGAAAAAAAAAGAAGAAAGAAAGAAAGATAAAGGAGATAAGAAATGGAAGAAGAAGGTTTAGCTGAGTTTTAAGTAATTCTTTATTTATTTTCTTATTTTGATAAGAAGAATGAAGTAGAGAAAATAGGTTTTATGTGCTGAAAATAAAGAGAGAAAGAAGAGAACCAAGAGAATTATTTTCTTAGATTTTCATGAACTTTTAACTAAATCTTAGTTCTTCTAGTTAGATAAATCAAGAATAGATGAAGTCTAAGCTCATTTCTTGGATACTTAAAGCTTATGGAAGTTCTATTCATGTATGATGACTGAATGAAAATATGTATGTTTGAAGGGAACTAAGAACTTAGAAAGCAAGAGCAAGAGGAAGGACCAACTTGAGCTTAGATTTATAAGTAAAGAGGTGGGTAATATGTTTATGGTTATTGTGATGATGGGCTGATCTATTATATGTTTATGTGTACTTAAATGCTTGTTTTTGAAACATTGTGAATGTGGGAAAAATGCACCGCGATTTGTTATCATGTTTACTTTGAAAGATTTTGCTATATTTGGTATTAATGAACTGAAGAAAATCATAAAAGCATGAAAGTATGAGTATGATATGGAATATGTAAGCATAAAAAATCTGCTTGTGTGGGCAAGAGAGATACCATTCTGTTCATCATGTGTATGTTGACCGAAAGCCTTCTCCTGGCTGTCCGTTTGTGGCACATGAGGTCCAAAAAATGGACTCATTCTGTTCATGGTGCAAACTTCGGTTTTACCATTCTATTTTATGGGATCCTCTCAAGCCATATTGTTTATACATTTCGTTGTGATTTGCTGAGCATGATATATGATTGAATGCTTTGTTATGATGATTGAAAAAAAAAAGTATATGATATGATTTATGTGACTGAAATTTTTAAGTATGTGTGCGGTGAACTAGATTTTGTGTGTATAAATATGCTTGGTTGTATGTGTGTGTGTATGTGTGGCTCATCACTGATGGCTATAAGCATATTGCAAACTGAGCTTCCCAACTTACCCCACCGTTTTCTACTTCTCAGGTGTAAAAATTAGTAGATCAAAAGTGAACCTTGCAAAACTTCGGCAAATCTCCAAAAAATATTTGATTTGTAACTAAGTTAGTTCAATCATATTGGTAGCTTTATAAGCAAGTCAAGCACGAACATTCTGATTGTGTTTTTGCATTATACTACTGAAGCAACTTCAGATATGGAATTTGAAGTTGTGTACAAACTCTGTTTGTTTAAGAAATGACAATAAGAGTTAGAAGAAATATTCATCTGTTCATATCCAAATTTCCTCTTCTATTAAATTACTATATTTTTGGTTGGAAATAAAATTGTTAGTTGTTCAATGGCTTTTGAATAGATTTTTTTGAAGTAAGTTGTTTTAATGGGAGTTTTGTATGTATAGTTTATGTTATTGGAATCAAGTCTTTTGGAAATTGTTTAGAAGTATATATTGATAGCAGAAGGGAATAAGGGAAAAAGGGGATGGAAATGTGTTCTGAATCTTCAATGAATAAATTGGATTGATCTAGGCAGAATTTGACAAAATAGTCTTAATGAAAGTTGTAGATCTTTCTCCTAGCTTTCTAACGACATAAAGTTTATACTTTTTGACTTTCAGGATTGAAATTTATGACGATTTGAATTTGGTACGTGCATCTAGGATGTCACGATCGTGCCTCAATTTTTAAGGAAAGTCACGATCGTGCATAAGCACGAACCTATTTATCACCAAAAGTCATGATCATGCAAACCACTATCGTGACTCCTCTACTGACTCACGCCCGTGACTTTCTCACTTATGCTTCTTCTTTTTATTTTATTAATTCATATATTTGTTTAATTGTTTAACTCCCAATCTTATTTATTTTCATGTTTATTTTATTTTATGTTATTTTAATTTAATTTGTTGTTTAATTGTTTTTACTGCCACCAAGAAATTGAATTTTTTTACCTTGATGTAAATTTTAATATATATATATATTTAATTTTAAAAATCCCCCAATTTTGGTACCTTATCGCCATGAAATAAGGACTGAAACTCGGGGCCAACATTAAATTGCAGCTTTCCAAAGTCCCAGGCCCAGATAGGTTTACAGCTAGTTTGTTTTCAATAGACATGGGATATCACAAGCCAATCAATAGTTGAAGTAGTCTTGGACTATTTCCAAAATGAAAAAATGTTGCAGGAAATGAACAATACTTTTATATGCTTGGTACTAAGAAAAAACATCCCCTAAATCTGGGGGAGTTTCGTCTTATCTCATGTTGTAACTTAATATATATGGTGAATGCAAAATTACTGGCAAATAGGTTAAAAAGAGTACTCGCGGAAACAATTGAAATCACCCAAGGTGTATTTGTTCTTGAGAAGAACACATGAGATATTACTATAAGAATTAGTGAAAGACTATTTTCTAGTAGGCCAAAAAAGGGATGTATATTGAAGATCGATTTCTACAAAGCTTATGATACGGTAAATTGAAATTTTGTGAGAATCTGTATGGAAATTTTAGAGATGCCAGTGATATTCATAAACTGGATTATGGAATGTATTTAGACTCCTACTTTAAATGTGTTGGTTAATGGAATTCCAAGAAATTTAAGAATGCGAGGGGATAGATTAGGGGATTCGCTGTCCCCTTATTTATTTTCCTTGGTTATGGAAGGTTTGTCCCGACTCATTAGATCTTTAACTACATCCAATGCTAATTACCAATATCACTAGAAATGTCAAGAGCTTAAACTCACACACCTCATTTTTGCAGATGACCTCATGCTATTCTGTGCTATTAATGGAACCTCGATGAATATACTAATGAACTTCTTGAAGACTTTCTCAAAATGGTTTAGCCTTAGAATCAACATAGAGAAAAGTTGTTTGATGCTATCTGAAGATGTGTAGAATCTAACTGATTTTAGCATAGAAATAGGGCTCACTATCTAAGCCCCAATTATGAGCTACCTCGGGGTAACAGTTTCTCCTTCTAAGTTAAAATATGCTGATTGTATTCCAATTTTAGAGAGAATCAAAATGAAAGTACTCTATTGGCTAAACTGTTTTCTCTCCTAAGTAGGCTGTATCACTCTAATCATTTCATTGTTGAGTAGCCTATATACAAATTGGTTAGCCCATATAGTTCTATCATGTAAAAGTGTCAAGGAGATAAATCGACTGCTAAAACCTTTTTTATGGTCTAAAAGATGTGACACAAGGAAAATGCCAAAATTAAGTGGAGTAATGTTACAATCCCACAGAAATTAGGTGCTCTTAGCATCCAATCCACTAGTTCTATGCAAAAAGGCTTACTCAATAAAAAATTGTGATGACTATGTTTAGACATGGAAACGTTATAGACAAAATGGTCTATCAATTTTTCCTTCATAGTCGTAACTTCTGGCAGATTGACAGCTCTCATCATCATTCCTAGTTTTTCAATGGGTTGTTAAAGATAAGACAACTACTTTATCCCCATATTAAACACGTATCTATGGAGGGAGGGGGCTGAAAGCTCAAATTAGGGCCTAATGTTTTTGAGTTTGATCAATTTAGGACTTAAACTTGTAACTTGCTCAATGAAGGTCTAAACTTTCACAAGTCTACTCAATTTAAAGCTTTTTTGGAAGAAAATTAGGAAGTGTCATACATGTGTCATTCTATATAAAAAAAGCATATTTAGAGAGGCCAGGCAGATTTTAACAGCTACATAAAAAAACATAAAAGCCATGTAGATTTTAGAAAAAAATAAAATCATTTAAATTTTCATACTAAACTTGTATAATATTTGCGTACCTATCCAGTTACTTCTCAAACATTTAGTCAGTCATTTTCTCTTATTTACTTGAAAAGAAAAAGAGAAAAAAGGCTTCTTAGATTTTTCTATCCCCTCCATCATCGTCTTTGCTGTGGACTTGTTGTCTTTATCAACAAACCCATTTTAGGTTAGTTTTGTGTACTTTAAATGAAATAATATCAATTGATTAGTTTATGTGTTTATAATTTGGTTAGGTTTTTTATTTCAATTTCCTCAATGTAGAATGGAAAATCAATTTTGTGTTTATGCTATAGTGCTTTGTTCTATTGCTGTTGAAATTTGTACAGCTCTTTTGCCAATTACTTAAACACTTTTTAAAGAGTTTTGCCTATAGGTATATCTTTTTCTAGCACATACAGTTCAATATCATAAGCATTTTCAAAGTATGGCAAAGTCGTGCAAGGTTGTACTACAAAAGAATAGGTTTTTTTCTTATTTCTTTTATGTTTATATTGGTTTTCTTCTCAATAAATTCATTCTCTTGGTTTCATTTAAGATAATAATTAATAAAGAACTAAACAAAACCAAATGTTTCGCATATGTGGCTTTCTACTAAGAAGATGAAGCCTTGAGAGACTTAGTAGAGATGAACGAAAAGGTAAAATTACAGTCCTCTATGGAATTTGAGTGAAATGGGTAAAATAATAAATAACGATACAATTATGGATCATTTGGCAGCTTGTTGATGGACGCATTGTCCTTACAAAGTTTTGAGCAAATCTTCATGATTCTTAACTAAACCAGATTTATATTGTAGTGAACTTTGCCTGAGCATGGGTTCTAAGCTACATGAAAAACTCCCGTGACAAACCAAAAGACATAAACTTTGCAATAACAAAGTTTAGTTTACTTTGCATCATCAGATAAATTCTAGACTATTATTGATTCTACTACAAAACTCCCATTTGTAATTGTAATAAGGTGATTGAGTTTACTTTTGGGATGAATGTAATTATAAGATAATTGAGTTTGGTGGGTGAAAAGAAACAAATATTTCAGGTACAATTATTATCTTCTGTCCTCATGCCCAGAGATAGTTACAGACAATGTCTTTGGAATAATAGATGCATATGCATTTAACCATTAATAGCAGTTCTTAGATTTGCTACTAAGAGAAGTAGAAAGAAGAATGTGAAAGTCCATGTTAGAACACTCAAGATCTGAGCAAAGAAATGTATGTTGTAGCTCCTTTATCCCCTACATACTTGAGACTTTGAACAAATCTCTCTGCCCAAGGAATCATGAGGACAGTTCATGAGAGATAAGCAATGGAAGGGAAATGTAGAGAAAAGGCGATGATGCATAAATGGATTGGAAATAGGGTCAAAATTTGGGGATTATATGTTAATTATTCTGCTAAAAATTTAAATGATTTTATTTATTTTTTATTTTCTAAAAATCCACATGTTTTTTTAACGTGGCATTTAAAGACTAACTGATTTGTCTATAATGGCGCATGTATGACACTTACTAATTTCTGTCCAAAAAAGCCTTAAATTGAGCAAACTCATGAAAGTTTAGACTTTTGTTGAGCAAGTTACAAGTTTAAGTCCTAAACTGATGAAACTAAAAAATGTTAGGCCTCAATTTGTGCTTTTAGCCAAGGGAGGGATACCTAGTTTTAGTACGATAGTTGGCTAGAGATTAGCCCCTAGTAGATCACCTAATATACTCTCACCAGCAACATCAATTGCCAATAAAAGCTCGAGTTTTGTATCTAATAGTGGATGGAGGTTGGAAGAGTCATTTTAAGGGATTTTTGCTTCTACTGGAGCATATACCCCATCTGGGGGATACTTCGATAGCCGATTCCATCTGTTGGCTACCTATCATAAGTGGTTTCTTACTTTCTTTCCAACGAATCTTGCCACCACATTTTCAGGTATGATACCAGACAAGTACCTTGGTATGACCTCATTTGGAAAAACACCATGAACCCCAAAGCATCCATCATTGTTTGGATGACAATGGGTTGTAGTAAATGCAATACTTTTTCAATTTTTTTATAAAGTTCAAGTTTGACAACCACCCATATTTTTTAATCTATAGCTACTACTCTTAAAAAGAAAAGTAGTCATCTTGGCATGGGATGTATTGTTATTGTGCTTACTACTTACTACGGTGTAGATGTTGAAGGAATAACCTTTATTTTTCATAAGTTTTTAAATCACACTCATTTAAGGCAAGTTGAGATCTTAGAAGTCCATCACATGGAACTCCAAGATATCAATTCCAAAACTCATGTAAAATATAAGACAGGATAACTTAGTTTGAGTTCTGTACTAGCACAACAAACTGAGGTCTAAGGGGAAGACTAGGAGAAGGTCTTTAATTTGGTCTCCGATAATAACAAGCTTTTGAAGGAGATGACATAAAAACAACAATGGCAGCGACGCGATATAAAGAAAATTTTTAAGAACTTCATTGCTTAAGGAGTTTAAATTCCTTCACCTACATCATCACCGACTCGATCTCCATTAATGGTTTCATGCTCCAAATTTTTCTTTTTAATTGATTTCTATTTTTTATATATTTTTTGTTTGTTTTCTCACATTAAGGACAATTTGT
>JANIIA010095551.1:0-27547 GCA_027478495.1 Erythroxylum alaternifolium
TGATGCATTTCATAAAATGCATGCTCAGATAAAGGCGTTGTGACTTGAGATGCCAGTTAGAAGCGCTTCCATGTAGAACTTTGCTCCGTGATCTATATGTTCTGCAAGTCGAGCTATTCTCTGTGAATTTGTTCTGATTGAGCCCTATGGGCTAAACTTTGTATATGTGTGTGAAAGGCACTCAGTCACAACAATAAGAACGAATATAAGTCTCATGTATGTCCCATGCAATTACATGCGCAATATGTCAACGATATGCAAGTTGTAATGAATGGTTGTCTGTTATGCTAATGTCAGAATGGATGCTTATTCGATTGAATGAATAACTGTGATATATGTTGTATTTGTGTAATCCGGTAAATTCATCAATGATGGTTCACTCATTGAGTTCGCAAAACTCATCAAAATTTGCACCGTGGCTTTCCAGGTACGAGACAGGAAACCTAGGTTATAGTCAAGACATAAAGTTTCCATGGTAGAGATATAAAGAAGAGGTCTGTTAACTGGCTCCCGAACTGACTCCCGAAGGAAAATAGTTGTGGTCATTTTGTAATTTTGTTAGAACCTGTATAGAGTTTTGTAAACAATCATTGAGAAGAACAATGTATATTTTTATCAATAGATGAAGTGAATGTTTAAGAGGAAATGATAACGATTTCAAGTATGTTAGACGATGCCATATGCAAGTTAGATTCGTTATTGCTTCAACATACCATTATCGTGGGTTATGTTCCTAAAAACTTAGGTGCGTACCCTATGGTAGTGGGATGCTACACCATGGATCTCAAAGAAGTTAGAATTTTGTCATCCTTTGTGTTCCAAAAACCATTCATCCCTCTTTTGGTGCTCAAATGTATATTTATATGAAGAATTAGGGTTATGTGGGATGTGCAATTGGATGCATAGCAGTGTATCCAACTGTGCATCTTAAAATATGCATAATTCAAATTTATACAAGGTTGTGTATCTTATAATTCATGTTGAAATGTTCTTTTTCTTACATTTTCTTGTCCCATCTTCACCCTAATCCATCTCCTTCTTGCTGCACAAAGAAAAATGAGTTTAAACATAAAGAAAATGGCTCAAAGAATATGCTTTTAACTCTAAAAATCTGCTCCCTTATCATCAACTTTTATAAGGGCCTCTAATATTCCATATTAGGATAATCATATGCAAAAGTCCCCTAAGGGGAAATTTTTTCTTCCTTCTAGACCTTCTCTTACACATTGGTTCAAAATCAGTCTTAGTGGTAACTTTTTGATCTATAGTTTCCAAAAGTTCCCTTATATATGCAGATTTGTCAACAGCTTCCCTTGTATAATCAGTTGTGTCATCATCGTGAACCTCTAAGTTCTTTATTTATTTATAGGAGAGCTTGGTTCATTCATATGTATTGTTCATTGAGGGGTGTTTGATTGTTGATTTTTCTATGAAATTAATTCATTGACTTTTAGGAATTGTCTACTAGATTAGTTTCTTCAACATTCTAGTTTATTTCTTAAGATATGCTTGATTATTTGTTTTTACGTGGGATGACTTCACTAACATTTGGGTGTACATTCTCTAAATTAGCTACAACAATATTGTTTTCAGTTAGCTCTTTGTAGTCTCCAATCCTAAATGCTTTACCTATAGGTTTCCATACTCTTTTCATACTTGTATTAGGCTTCCATGCATAACTAACTCTTACATCATCTTTAATAGGTTGTAAGATCTCATCAAATCTGATTATAGGATTAACATCAAGAAGATTGGCTAGGTCACTTACTAAGATTCCTAATATGGCATAGTTAATCCTTTATATTTTTGTCGTTGCCTAATCTATGTATATTGGCTTATCAATGAAGCTTGCCAAATGACTTAACCCTAAAGTAGTCTAGTATTCTAGGGGTCATATATACCTATCCACAAAGATATATGTTCTTGCTTAATTTCATCAATATTTAATCCTGGTTTCCACATTTTTAGTAGGAGTGGTTTGTTGAAGATACGCCATAAGCCAACTTCCAAATTTTCTTTGATTTTTCTTTATAAGAGAATATGAAAAGGAAAAAATCATCTGCACTGACAAGGACTTCTTATAATCCATTTTTCCTCGAATTTTTGAAAGCCCATTCCTTTTTAACAAGAAAAACCGCCCTTTTGTCTAGAAATAATCCTACTATAATGGCATTCCGTCTTAAAGCTCGAGCTTTCAGAGTCTCCAATGGTGGAGATACAATCTTGGTTTTAGCTCCTTCATTAAGACGGTTATAGCTAAGCTTGGAATCAAGTTTATGGTCCCTCCTAACTTGCATCTAAGATTTCTTCAACGAAGCTTCAAGTGGTGAAGTAGCAGTATGTTTTAGGGTTGACATAAAGGTTCTGTAGGTTAGGTAGTCAAGATAATGCTTATAGTTGGTTAGTGACTAGAGGATAAAAGGAGTAGAAGCAGAGGATGCAGTTAAAGAAAGGAAGAGTGGTGAAGAGTGGTTGTTAAGATGGATAATGTTGGGGAAAGCGGTGGGAGATGGAATTAGAAGAATCAAGTTTCAACAGTAGTAGGAGGTGGGGAAGATGAAGGTGAACTACATCTTTAGTATTCATATTATTGTAGATTAATTATAATTAAGAAACAGTCGCTGTATCTCTATCGGAGATGCGGGCATGACTATGTACATCTTACCCTCCCCATACCCTGCTTAGGTAGGAATTTGGGTATGTTTGGTTTGGTAGATTAATTATAATTAATCTACAATAAACTTGAAGCTCTTAAACCCCCCTCCCCCCTCTTGCTCACAGTGTGTCATAACTTACAAAATTTCACTCGGTGTTTCTTTCAGTTTTTCACTCCAATCGCTCTGTCACTCTATTCTCTCCTAAGCTTAGTCGCTCCTAACTGAATAATCACTTTCTTATCTCGCTAATGAGTCTTCTTTATTTTATTTAATTATCTAATTTAAGATTTCTATTGGAATATTTTAGTATTTTTATTTTTATTAGTTTTTTAGAAAATTCTATACTTTTGTAACCCCTTATTATCTTATTGAGGTGGTAGAACATAATCAAAAATTCACTTTCCTTCAATCAAAAATTCACTTTCCTTCCTCTCTTCTGGGTGTGTGCTTTCAAGAACTACACAAGGCTAGATTTATTTCTTCCTATTCAAGGGGATGTAAATCCTACAACCTTGTTTTTGAATTAATCGATTATGGTAACAATATTTTTACACCTTTTTAAATTTATTATGTTATTATAAGACTAGAGTTTATCATTTATGTTTTTCCAATTTATATTAGGCTTGCTAAACCATTCATGTATAAATTTACTACCAAAATTAGAGCTTTAATTAGTTTTTTGTTATTATTGATTCATAACTAATGAAACTAGTTTTCGTGTGTCATTGGGGATAACACAACCTAAGTTAAACAATTTGACCTTGTGTGATTGTTGCCTAAACTTACCATTTTCTTAGTTCTTAACGTTTCTATTAAACTAAATGTTGAGACCTTGTTTTAGGTTGTCCAACAATTAGATCAAGTTAAAAAACCTATTTGAGTTAGATACAATTTAAAGAAAAATTAGTGTTATTAGAGCTTGTTGCTGACTACCATTAGTAATTTCAAAAGAGGGTAAAAGATAACTTCTCAATTCATTATTCCATTTAAGCAAAGGTTGAAACTAAACTAAGAATTGTGCCTGTTAAGTTAATTGTTTTCTTATTATAATTTAATTGATTATAATACAATTTTTTAGTTTTAATTTGTTTAATTCAAATAATCCCCTAACTCATTTGTTTATTAGAATATTTAGAATAAATTTATAATCATTCCTTGTGGGTTTGATGCTTATATGTTGCTAATATAAATTGTTATTAGTGTCTAAGGTGAGGAAATTATATTTAATGCACTCACAACAAGTCAAATTTTGAATTTATTAAGTAATTAATTGACTATTTATTTGTAACCTAATATTTAATGCTTAATGCTTAATTTATGCCAAGGATACTCAATTTAGTTCAAGTTTTCATTTTGTTATTGAGGTAAAAGAAGCACAATATGTTTAATTCACAGTTTTGATATTTTAACTATTGTTTACTTTTATAAATTTCTTGTCTGATTAGAGATTAAGAAGATTCAAGATACTATGGAAAGAATAAAAAGAGAGATATCTCATGTTTTGAGTTTGCAAAATCAAAATTCGTCAATATCAAAATCTCTCTTCAAGCTATTGTCGTCACAATTTTCCATATTAGGTGATTCGACTAATATGAATAAGAATTATTTTGAGAGCTTTTGTAGCCCATAAGCAAAAAATCCATAGCTGAATAATCTTAGGCTAATTTATTATATTTCGATGGTAATATTATTGGAATTTTATTTTTTAAATTACTTAGACAACCTTAGGTTATTTAAACTCCTTATTTTTCTGTTGAGGGGGTAGCACACAATTAAATTCTTTTCTTACTTTCCTCTCTTTTGGATGTTTGTTTTCAAGAACTATGTAAGAATATATCCATTTGTTCTAGTTCAAGGGTATGCTAAGGCTTAAAACCTCATTTATGCGTTAATATATTATAGTAACATTATTTTTTATTCTTTCAAGGAACTGATTTTGTTATTTTGGGACAAATGTTTATAATTTTTGTTTTTATTTTTTAAGCATGTTAGATCATTCATTTGTAAATTTATTCCTATAATTATAACTTAATTATGTATTTTTTATTGTACCAAATTCACAAGTTGCAAACTAGTGGTTAGGCATCATCAGGGGCAATATAACCTAAGTTAAACAATTCTAACATGTGTGATTGTTGCTTAGACTAAAAATGTTCTTAGTTTGTAATGTTGCTATTGTACTAAATCTAGATAGCTTGTTCTAAGTTATCCAATAATTATATATAATCAAAGAGCTCACCTTTTTTTAGATGTGATCTAATAGTAAATTAGGGTTAACAAAGCTTATGGTTGCTTAAGGTTAGTAATTTCATAAGAGGGTAACAATATTGTTATAATTGATTCTACTATTCGACTGAAGTTGGAAATTGAACTAAGAATGGGCTTATTAATTTGATTGCTATCTCATGATAATTTATTTGATCGATTCTATTGCAATCATTTTGTTAGTTTAGATTAGTTTAATTTATACAATCCCCTAAAACTACGTGTTTGTTAGCCAATTTAGCATAGATTAATAACCATTCCCTATAGATTTGATCCTTACTCACCATCACCACAAATGATTGTTAGTATCTGGGTTAAGGAAATTATTTTTTTGTGCACTCAGCACATATCAATTTTTGAACTTGATAAGTGCTTAATTGACTTTTTATTTATTTTATAATCTTAGTGTTTAATGCTTATTTTATACCTATCATACTCACTTTGGTTCATATTTTTATTAGAGTAGCAGCAAATGGAGGCAAGAAAAATAAAACTAGCTTAATTTCATGCTTTTGGATAGTTTGTCTATTGTTTAATTTTTTGGCCTTAACTTGCTCATCTAAACTCCAATTGAGGAGATTAAAGATTTTATGGAAATCTTAATGGAAGAACTATAACTTTCATATTTTGCATTGTTTTATGATTTAAATAATTAAGGTGGAAATCTTACTTAAAGGTAATATTGTCATAGGTTTCCATTTTAAGCAGTTTGACGAATGTGGATGAGATTTATTTGGGAGATTTTGGTGCCTCCTGGCATTAAATAAATGGAAAGAGTGAGACATTTTCCATTTTTACCTTCACTTGTGTGCTTATAGAGGGAACTTTTTAGTAAAAATGAGAGTGATTTTTATTGGCCCTCATTGTTTAAAGATGTATATGTCTTTTGTAAGTCATGCAATAGGTGCCAATGGATAGGTAACTTATTCTGTAAAAAGCAAAAGTCATAAACCCCATTCTTTTTTGTGAAATCTTTGATGTTTAAAGAACTTATTTCGTCGCACCATTTCCTTTGTCTTTTGGTTTTCATTATATTTTACTTATGATTAATTATGATTCCAAGTGGGTGGAAGCTAAAGCCACCAAGACTAATAAGGATATCCTATTGTTAAGCCCTTAAGCTTTATTAACCTTTCCTTTCTATGTTATTCACATTACGAGCCTTTAGCTTAACAAAATATCTTACCTAAGTATTAAAGCTAATATAACTTTTTTTCTTGTTGATGTTTGTGGATACACAAGAAAATAGTGTGGGTGCATATATAGGCGGGTTGGTTATAGTTTATGGAATGTTATTTTTATCACTTATCAATGATTTCCATCATTGATGTAGTTTCTTTCAATTTTTATGTTTCATCATCTCTAGAAAATGAAAATAAAAAGAAAGTAAAAAAGAGAATAATATAAACAAAGTTATCGAGGAGGAAAATCAATTATTTTGCAATTAACTCGTATTAGTCTTCCCTCTTAAAGTTATATAGAATGGGTGACTTGATTATGAAGTAAATAAAGGAAAAGTTGTTATGAAGTGTCACTCCTTATGGTTACATTGGATTTTCCATAATTATTCTTATGAGGGATTTCTTCTAATTCTTATTGCTTCATGTAGTCCATGGTGCGCAGGCCTAAATCTAATATATGGAAAAAATGTTTTTACATTCATCATAGCTTATGGTAACCAAACTTAATTGGATGTTAATTTGGCACTCGATCCTTAATTGATTGTTCTTCCTCCTTCACTAGTTTTGATGGTTTTTGAATAATCCAAATATTTCTCATATTAACCTTTGGCACTATTATGTCCTTAAAGAGTCTTTTGACTCATGATTATGTATGTGAATCTTTAGCGATGGAGAACTTAAAAGATATGCAAAATAGTATAATGTATTGATCATGAAAGTTGTTTGAGTGTACCTATAAATTGATTTTATTTTTCAACATAGCTTGTCAAAGTATGTCCTTAGATTGCTCAATCTTTGAAAGGAATGGTTGTTGATTGATCATGAGTAAAATCATTGAATGTTTAATTCTTTTGAAAGTTATTCCTTTTGTCTTATGACTATCTATTCTTAGAAATATAGTTTAGTAGGAAGTGTTTTGATTTTTGATTTAGTTCTTAGTTTTTCTCGAGGATGGCTAAAAACTAAGTATGAGGCAACTTGATAAGTGCTTGATTGATTATATATTTTTTCCATAATGCTTGGTGATTTATGTTTATGATGTGTTTAAGATACTTATTTTGGTTTAGGTAAAATTTGGAGGAACAAGAACCCAAAATAAGCTAAATTCACATTCTTAGTGTTGGTCTATTGATGTTAGATTGTATTTGCCTTTGGGAAGAAAAAAGGAGTTGAGTTAGTTTAAAGATAGGAAAAAGAATGGAAGAATTAAAGTCAGTGTGACTTACACAGCCGTGTATGGGAATGTGTAACTCACTAGAAATGTGTAAGAACTTGAAGATGCTATCTCATCCATATGACTAGCACTCCAATATGGAGATTTAGATAGCTGTGTAAGTGAGCTACACGACCATGTGTCTTGGTTATGTAGCCAATTTTGAACATGTAACTCTGATTTCTTATAAATTGACATATATGGTCAATTACACATTTGTATATCTAACTATGTATAACCACACAACCATTATCTTATACCATAAAAGGGTAATTAAGAGGTCAAATAGGGTATGTATAGATTTGAGACACCAAAGGACGTAGATACCTTTCCTTTTTTAGAACTATAAGCAGCTAATCTTCTTCTTTCCAATTCAAAGGAGATATCAATGCTGGTGAACATGTTTATGCATTGATTAATCTTAATGATGATGTTCTTAATTCTCTTTTGGAATTGACTATGTTATTCTTTGTTTAAAGTTTGTTATTTATGTATGAATGATTTAGATAGGCCTACTAGAATTCATACATAGATTCATTGCTAAAATCAAAATTTCAATTTGTAATTATTGTAAATCTAATTTATGTGGGGTAAACTAATGGTCATGCATTATTAGGGATAATATAGCATAGGTTAAATAACCCAAGCTTATGTAGTTATTGCTTATATTAACATGTTTTACTAGTTTATAATACAGCTGTTGCACTAAATCTAGAGAGCTTATTCTAGGTTGTGTGATAGCTATACCTAATTAAAGAGCTTATCTTAATTAATTATAATTTAATGAAAAATTTGTATTAATAGAGCTTGTTGTTAATCTACAGTTAATAGTTTCAAAGAAAGGTACAAGAACAACATGAAAATTAATTGTGAACATTCATATGAAGGTTGAGATTGAACTGTGAACTAGATTAAAAACCTAATAATTAACCCTTACTTTTTGTATTATTTGATTTGTCTTCTATAGTTTTTATTTTATTTTATTAATTAAATTCAACCAAACTCCCCCATCATATACATTGATTTATTCAGTACAAAAACTAATCACACACTTTTTGTGGATATGATCCTTTCTCATCACTACAATAAATTTAGTTATGCAGAATTAGGTATTATTTTTTACGATGTTCAGCATACAAGTAGGAGAGCCATAGGAGATAATGTTATCATGGTTTAAGAGCTATTTTGGAATTTTTCTAAGAAAAGTTCATCTAAAAATTATGTAATCTAAGTGGATTTTCATAAGTCCTATGATTCACTAGATTGGAACTTCATCTATAACACACTTTAAGATTTTTGGCTTCCCTCCTTAATTCTCTCAATGGATCTCCTTTATACGCAGTCCTCGTGAATGGGGAGCCAAAAAAGTTAGTAAAGGGTATAAGGGGATTAAGACAAGGGGATCCTCTATCCCCCTCCTGTACCATCTTTTCACCCTTACATTAGTGGTATTAGTGAGATTGATTAATTATACAATAAATAGTGATCACAAATTTATATTCTATATTAAGTGCAAAAGCAAGAAAATCTCAAGTCTTATAGATGACTAATTTTCTCCAAAGCTAATCCCAACTTAGTTAGCATCCTAATATTAGCTTTATATGCTTTTAGAATCTTATCCAAACTGACCATAAACAAAAAAAGTCAGCTTATTGTGTCTGCTAGTGTAGGGGAAATTGTAAGCAGCATAATTAGAATTAAATTATCCAACCCCTAAGCCACTACCTGGGGGTTCTAATTACCACTAAATGACATACCATCAGTGACTTTAAGCCTATACTTAAGAAGATAAGTGCAAGAATAACTAGTTGTAAGTGCCATTATCTCTTTATAACAGGTAGAATTTGGATTATACAAGATATGCTCAACTACCTACACATGTATTGGAGTTCAAATATTTAGTTCCCAAAAAATATCTCAAAGTCAATTGAACAAATGTTAAGAATATTCTAATGAAAAGTAAATGAAGAAGGTGGATATCAAGCAAAGGTCAAGGGAAATAGGGTTTACGAAGACAAAAAAGAGGGTGGAATAGTTATTCTACTTGTCAAAATTATAACTTTGGCGTTGATGTTAACAAGGGACTGTATTATATTAATGAGAATTCATTATAATGGACCCATGAGTAAAACATCAAAATATTTGGTTGTTTAAACCTTAAGCTAATTTTTCTTCAACCATAACTCATTTATTTAGAATCAAAGATGAATTTGTACCAAATTTGAAGCAGTACCAAATGTCATTTTGGAACTATCTTTGGGCTAGGTTGGGACCTTTTAATGAGTTCTAAGAGCTCACAGCTCTAAAACAATCAATTCTAAAAGATGCTATAGTGCAATAAGCAATAATTGATCAAGGAAACATGCTTGCAAATCTAAACTATGAATAGGTATTTTCAATATGACTAAATCCAAATGAGGAAGATTAAATCAAATGGAGACAAACCAAACTGGTCGCTTCTACAATAAATCATGCAAAGAGATGTTGAAAAGATCACATAGTATAATTCCTTGGTATAGCTTAGTATGGTTCAAGAAATCCTATCCTAAAGCATTTGTGATTTTATGGCAAGAAATCAAGGAGAAATTAAGTACACTAGTAAGGATGAAGAGATTTATCATTATCTCAAAGATTTATGTCTTATGCAATAGAGAGGAGAAAACAGTGGGGCACTTTATCTTTAAATGTCAATACACTAATGACTTATGACAACAGATTAAATAATTTTGTAGTAAATATATTCCCTTACTTGATTGGAAAAATATGCTCAAGTGGTACAATAATAATTATAGAAGGAAGATAGTAGAGTGGACAATTAACAAATTATTTCTAAGAACCATTGTCTACAACATTTTCCATGATAGGGAACTCCATAAGGGAGCAAGTGATTTCTCACTTATATAAGTTAAACTACTTTAGCAAAGTAGCTTGAAAATTGAGCATTCCATAGCAGAGTAACATGCAAAATATGACGCACAAAGATGAATCCACAAGCAACAACCAAACACAACAACTTTAGCAAATAAAGATTCAATATACAAGAAAAGAAGCAACTCATGGTCGCATAATGGGTGATCCTACATTGAATGGGGAGGGGTTTCGGATGGGTGTTTGACAAAAACATTAATCCACCCTAAAAAATACAACATGTAGTAGTGTAAAGAGTGAATCTGAGAACAAATTCACAGATAACCAATGTAGGATTTTGGAATCGAGAATAGAGAATTAAATTTTACGAGGCATTTTCTATTTATAGCTTGTGCAAAAAGGGGACAAACATATATGTATGGATTTTGTAAAAAAACATGGTCGGTTTTTGTTTGTATGCACATTTTTTTACATCTTAATGGACTCATTTAGATTTTGAAAAAACAATAACTTGTTCCTTAAGTCATAAAGAGATGTTGATATATGCATTGAAAACACGATGATAAAGAAAGACACCAACCTCCTATATAGTTTAATTAATTCTATCAAAACTCCCATGCTTTTAAAAATCTCTTATGAAGGTTTTATATTTTGTGAAAAGTCTAAAACCAATCTTTCAATTAATTTTTTTCATTAACTTTCGATAACATAACATTTTTGGGATTATAGAAACAGAGGGTGGTATGTGTCAAATATATAATTTTTAATTTTATTGAGTTATTATATTTATATATCATTAATTTTATTAGAATATAATAGATTGTAATACTAATTTTTTTAGAATTTTTAATTTTTCTATTTTATTAATTATTAATAATGTATTTATTAATTAATTGAAATTTAATAAATTATATTGAAACAAAATCATCGTGTAGCCAACTCTGAAAGTATAACTCCACGATTTCTTACAAATTGACATACAAAGTCACACGCACACATATGTATCTAACTGTGTATAACTATACACCCTTAAATTTGCCCTATAAAAGGGAAATTAAGAGGCCAAATAAGGTATGTAGATTAGAGACACAAAAGGAGGTAGATTCCTTTCCTTTTTGAGAGCGATAAGTAGCTAATGTCCTTCTTTCCGATTTGAAAGGGTTATTAACACGTTTGGGCATTGATTAATCTGAGTGATGTTTTCTTAACTCTTTATTGGAATTGACTATGTTATTTTGAGTTTAAAGTTTGGGATTTATGTTATTTTGAGTTTAAAGTTTGGGATTTATGTGTGAATGATTTAAATAGGGTTCTCTAGATTATTCATGTATGGATTCATTTGTCAGAATCAAGATTACAATATGTAATTATTGTAAATTTGATTTATGCGTTGTAAACTAATGGTTGTACATCATTAAGAATAACATAGCAAGGTTAAATGACCAAGCTTATATGGTTATTGCTTAAATTAAAATGTTTTACTAATCCATAATGCGACTGTCACACTAAATTTGGAGAGCTTCTTCTTTTTCTTGGTTTTCTAATAGCTAGAGCTAATTAACCAACCAACCAATCAAACATACCCAAATTCCTGCCTAAGTAGGGTATGGGGAGGGTAAGATGTATGCAGTCATGCCCGTATCTCCGATGGAGATATAGAGACTGTTTCCTTATAGACCCCCGGCTAAGGTAAGAGCAAAAATAAATAACAACAAATAAACCAAAACAAATAAACACAAACAACAAAACATAAGAATTGCACATTCATGTGAAGGTTAAGATTGAACCATAAACTTGATTTAAAACCCATTGATTAACCTTTGCAATTTTGTATTGTTTGATTTAATTTGTCTTCCATAGTTTTATTTTATTTTATTAATTGAATAAATTAAAACCCTACAATATTATACACAGATTTATTGATAGTTGTGCATTAGTCTATGTTTCTCTAAGTATTTGGCATGTGTTTCTTGCATAATAGTTTATTATTGATGTATTTTAGGATTCATTTTGTATGTTTTCGTTTAGTTTGATTCTCATTGTTGTTCTTTCATTTAGGGTAAGAATTGATTATTTTAATATAGGAATGAAGATTAAGCACTTGGAGATTGAGCTAGAGACTAAAGAGGAGAAGAAAAGAAGAAGGATTCTCCTGCAAGATCCCACGATCGTGGGAGTCATGCCAATTTCCATGATCGTGGGATGTTTTATCCGAGGAAATATGCAGGGTAAATTTTCTGTTTTCTGGGCTATATAAGATATTAAATCTCTATGGATGAGGAAGGACATGATACCTCGGTAGAGAAGAGCCTCCTTGAGTGAAAAATATAGATTTAGAGTCTTGAAGAAGGTGGAGATTCGAGGATTATCAAGCATAATTGGAAAAATAGCACATCAACACAAGAATTTCTAGATTTTGGAAAAGAAGAGGAGTTTTCTTTATTAAATTTTTTGTTGTTTTTTTTCTCTTCTAGTCATTGTATGATGGATTATTCAATTGTTGGTGATGTTATGGAGTTTATGAGTGGCTGATTTATTTTTAGGGATTACTTTTGAACTATCTTGTTAAACTCCTATTTTATTGAATTAAATGAAAGTTGTCCTTGGTGTTTGTTGATTATATTCATATACCTTACAAAAAATTGAGAGATTGAGTTGGGTTATTTGTGTAGGATTGTACAATGAGAGTTGGCAACCTATAGACTTGCATTCATCACGTTAATTGATTACTTAGAAGAGAGATCTCAACTAATTCAATCGATCACCCATAAGATAGCTTAATAACGAGTTAAACTAGTGTAGTGATTGGGTAGATTGAGATATTGCTTAATCAACTTCATTTAATTTGACTAGGGACAATTAATTACTCCTTGAGATAGGGTAGTTAATGCCATTGGACATCTTAGGTGAGACATAATTTAATTACTAAAATATGAGGGAGATAAGATAGGGAGAAAGTGATCTCTAGTCTTTAAAACCTTGAATTCCAATTTTCTGCATTTTAGTATTGTCTATTGTTCATTGTTAGTCATTTAATTTTAATTTAATTTTCCAATTTATTTGTATTAAATAACTTTGTTTCGTAAAACAAAATGTAATCTAAATTAAGTGGTGTCCATGCATCAATCACTGTAAGATTGATATCTGCTTTCTAACTACAAGTTATGACCCATATACTTGCAATTTTTGAGCGTAAAACTAGTAGGCTGTTTTGTAAAATCACTCAACAAGTTTTTGGTGCTGTTGCCCGAGATTGTCAGTTTAGCATCTTATTTAATTTATATTACTTTGATTTAAGAGTTTTTGATACTTTCCTTTGTGTATTTACAAGTGCATAAACACAAGGAGCACGTGAAGAGCGACAGAAGTTAGTGAAGACGAATTTCTCGATATTACAAGACGCGAAAGAGAGTTAAGAAGAGCGAATGTAAAAATACACAAAGAGATATGGCTGAAGAAGGAGAGCAAGGAGGATTTGAGAGGACACTGATGGACATTATGAGGCAAGGATTTAATCCTCAAAGAGTTGTGAGTCTGGTAGTGCAAGCTAACAGTTTTAAGATTAAACCGGCACTCCTCAACATATTTCAAAATAGTGTGCAATTCTATGGGCTATCCAATAAGGATCTGATGCCCACATTGCCAATTTTTTAAATATTTGTGACACTTTCCCATTCAACGAAATGTCCAATGATGCAGTAAAGTTAAGGTTATTTTCTTTCACGTTGAAAGATAGGGCGAAGGCGTGGTACAACTCGCTAAATTTGAGGCATATTATTATTTAGGAGCAGCTTGTCCAAGCATTCCTCGCGAAGTACTTTCTTTTGACCAAGATGATAAAGATCATTAAGGAGATCACAAATTTCCAGCAGAATGATGGGAATCTCTCTATGAAGCTTAGGAGAGATGTAAAGAATTGCAGAAAAGTTGTCCCCACCACAACCTTCCAAGGGACTTCCTATTGCAGACATTTTATAGTGACATGAATCCGAGCACGAGAGGAACCATCGATGCAACTGTTGGAGGTTCATTGATGAGGAAGACCATTGAAGTAGCGCATAACCTTTTAGAGGAGTTGGCAAGCAGTAGTTGCATAAGGTCAAGCGAGAGGAGTAGACAGGGGCAGAAGGAGCAAAAAGGTATGATCCCTATTGACTCTGTTATTGCTTTGTAGGCATAAATTACAGCCTTTACAAAGCAATTGAACAATATGTAAGGAGCATCCTCATCTACAGCTAAGGCAATGTAAGTACAATGCGAGCTATGTGGGCAGAACAACCATAGCTCAGTTGAGTGTTTTCTATTAGGAGCTGGTGGTACCAAACAGGTAAATAACAGGGGCCAACCAAAAAGAGGTAATAACCTGTATTCAAATACTTATAATTTGGGGTGAAAAAACTATCTGAATTTCTCTTGGGGTAATAACAATGTAGGTAGCCAAGCGAGAACGCAAGGACCTCTGAGATTTCAGCAAGATCGAATTGGATTGATGGAAAGCAAAATGGACAAGATGATGGAGGTTTTAGGTTCCAAACTAGCAGCTCAAAAAGAGAATTAGAAGAGGATGTTTGCTAGCTAAGAGGAAAGTCAGAAGAAGATGGAAGCAAAATTTGACCAGATTGGGAAGAATCATGCCTCATCAATCCACAATTTGGAGGTTCAGGTAGGTCAACTTGCTAATGCTTTATCTTCTCGAAGTGCAGGTAGTCTACCGATTAATACTGAGGTTAAATCGAAGGAACGGATCATGGCCATCATGTAGACAAAGAAAAAGGAAAGTGAACATAAGAAGGAAGATAAAGACAAGAGCAAAGGACAAGGATCTTTAACTTAGAATTCTATATCCTATTTTTGCTCAACAGAAGTCAAGTTCAAGTAAAGCAATGAAGAATCTTAAGGAGGTAGTGTCAAACAAGATTAAGGATAAAACAAATCAACTCCAAACAAAGCTTACATGAAAGGAACCGATCAAGAAAGAGGCGAACGAGCACATCATAGATGGAAATTTTAACATCACATAAAAGAAAGAAAACCCAGGGGACTTTTTCATTCCGTGCAGTATTAGTGGAGTTAACATTAGTTAGGGCATTTATGGATTTAGGAGGTAATATCAACATGATGCCCTAAAATTTTAGTCAGAAGTTGGGGGTTAGAAGATTCAGAACCCACGAAGATATTAGTGAAAACGACCGGTAGAACAGTGCACCAACCAAAGGGGATTATTAAGAATGTGTAAGTACAAATTGATATATTCATATTCCTCGTAGATTTCTACATACTAGATAATGGAAAAGAATGCAAAAATCCCCTATGGTTCTTGAATGATCGTTCCTGGCTACTTCTCGTTCGATCATTAACGTTAATGAGGGTGAACTCACACTGAGAGTAGGAAAGGAGCAATTAACCTTCAAGGTGTCAAAGAAAGACTATCGCTCTCCTTTACCCCTAATGGATATCAAGGAACTTGAACCTCAAAGAGAATGGGAAGATATTGAGGATCCTAGGAACGTGTTCAGAAAGAAACAATCGTGTAGGATAAGACAAATGAAGGAAAACCACAAGGAAGGTGGAATAGCTTCAAGTGCAGAGTTTGAGATTAGTTTCTGTACTATCACTGCACCGTTTATTTGAGCCATCATGAGAAAAAATGAGAGTCAAGCTACTAACATTAACAGAAGCACTACTTGGGAGGCAACCCATGAAAATTTGTTTTCTTTTGATTGTTTTTGTCTACTTGTTCGTCTGATTTATTTAGTTACTATTAAGTTTGAATTGCATTTGATTGATGTTTATTTGGAGTTTGTTTGAATTTCAACTTATTTTCTCTTCGAATTTTTTGTTGGTAATATTATTTTAATAAGTTTGTAGGTTGTGGGAACATTGAAAATGCATGCTAAGCTTGGAAGAAGATTTAGAAGTTAGGAAATTGCACCAACCCACGATTGTGGGAATTGTTGAGTTTCCCACGATTGTAGGTAGACTCTCCAGAAACTTTCTGGAGAGTAATCCAACGATCTTGGGAATTAGAGTGATTCCCATGACCGTGGGAAATCTCTCCAGAAAGTTCCTGAAGAGTAATCCCATGATCGTGGGAATGTAGCTCCCTCGGATGGGATTCCCACTATCGTGGGAATGGAGGGAAATTTTGGATGAGATTCCCACTATCGTGGGAATGGAGGGAAATTTAAAATTTCCCTCCCCATCTTCTTCTTTCATTCACTCTTAAAATTTTCACACCTTCTCTCTCTAACCTACGAAAATCCACTCTCCCACTCTCTAAAATCCTTCATCTTACTCTAGATTCTTGGTATTTTCTTCATCTTTTCTCATAAATCCTTCAATCCTTTGCTCTTATCATGCATTGATCATTCCAAAATATAGGGATTTTGGTAAAAATTTTCCTCTGTCTCTCTAAAAACTGAATTCAGCCTCCCTTTCTTACTTTTACAGGTTTTTATCTTTCAATGACTCCAAAGAAGATGACAGCTTGGAAACTGACTGATGAATTGTGCCTTCAAGTCTCCAATGAAGGTAAACCTAATTTAATGGCAGCTTTTCGTGCCCCACTCTCCATTTATTCGGAGGAATAAGGTATGCGCTTCTGAGAGACCTTAGAGATAAGGAATTAATCACTCTTTGTTACTTTGATTTTGAATTATTAGAAATCATAGGAGCGAGGTGAAATGTTGAGGGACTAGCGACGAACATAGGTTGGAATAAGTTTGTTCATTGTGATATGCCTATTTACCCTTTAATGACTATAAAGTTTTTCAATACAGTACGCTATAACCCTAAAATGGATGTATTCTGGTTTAGGTTAGCTGGCAATGTGCAAAAGCTTGATTATCATGTCATTGGTGCAATTTTCGATTTATCAAATACAATAATTCTGGATGAATATGATGACTTTGATGTAAATAATTATTGGAAAACTCTAACAGTTGAACCTAGTTTTGACTCTCGCAATGCACCGAACACTTTAATCCTTAGTGTCGAGCATTTACTTTTGCATAAATTTATAGGCTTAATGATGTTTAATAAAATTGAAAGTAATAAATGCTCGACCAAAGAACTTTTCTTTCTTTGGTGTATGGATCGAAAAATAAAAAGCAATAAGCCTTATAGGATTTTTTTATCGATAGTGAGTGTTGTGAATAATAAGAGCTCTTATTTTGGCATGTCTCATGTTGTTACTGCCTTGGCTCTGTTTTATAACTTTAATATGGATAATGTGCATTCAACTCAATATGATACGCTTGACATATCTTATTTTAGGCACTCTAAGATTTTGGAGCTCCATTCTATGGAACTCCAAAATTCTCAGATGCGTACTACAATAAAAAACAGGAAGGGCAAAGATACATCTGCTTCCAGATCCTCTACATCCCAAGCGGTCCTGAAGCCAGAAGAAGAAGTAGTGGAGGAGGAACCAAGTGCACTAGCAGAGGTCGACAAATTTCAACAAATCCTCAACTAGATGGCCTCCAATCATCAGTACATGACATCGCAAATCAACAAGCTAGCACCCAGATGCTGCAAGTGTACAAAGAGCAACACTACTTGAAGAAGAAATTCCTCAAATTCTTTCAAAGGAAAAATTTTAAAGCTCCTTCGCTAACACCGTTGCCACTGCAATCCCCATAAGCTTTTCTTAACCTATACTTTTAAATTGTCATTTTTTTGTTTAATTTTATGTCTTTTTTGTTTGGTTTTATGTCTTTTGTTTGGTTTGAATTCTTTTGTTTGGTTTCATGTCATTTTTTATTGGTTTGATTTCTTTTGTTTGGTTTGCTATTTTTTGTCTGGTTTGATGTCGCTTTTTTTATTTTGTGGTGGCCTTGTCACATTAAGGACAATATGTTCTTTAAGTGTAGGGAGGTGACACTTACGTTGTCAATTGCATTGTGTTGATCACTATTTGTAGTATGTTAAATACGATGCATGTTTAGGCATATCATGTTGTTTTGTGTTAAGCAATAGAACCGAACATGAATCATTTGGATTGGTATAGCTATGAGATTCTTTCATACTAGTTGGAATTAGGCTACTTGAGTAGAAAGTGAACCATGTTGAGTGATGAAAAGTAGTTGGTTACATAAGCTTACTCACAATTTGACATTTGAGCATGCTTAATGAATTGTCGTTTGAGCCAATGTGAGGATTGAGCCTATATGACTCCATTTATAGTCATTCTATTTCTTTTTTGTGTGATACTTCCTTAGTTTATTACCTTCAAAACTTGCTTTGAACCGGTTTGAGTCTATTGGATGTATGCTCAATAGAGATGATTAAGGCACTTTTTTGTGTTAACCCTTAGCTTAAATGAACTACCCTTTGATTATCCCTTGCTACCCCTATTAAGCCTTAACCATTTTGTTTCTTCAAAATATCCAAAAAATTTAAAACCTAAAACCCCATTATCCTACCCATTCAAAAGCTTAGTAGAGTATTAAGTAATGCATTAGTTGGGATTGCTGTGAAAATTTATACCGACATGATTTGAGAATACTTATACTTTTGAATCACATTGTATATAGTTGCTATTTTATTCATAGTTCTTCCAAGTATTAAGAAAAATAAAGAAAAATTAAAAATTAAAAAAATTAAAAAAAATTAAAAATGAAAAAAAAGAAAAAAGGAAGAACACTTGAGTAGCATAAATAAGTGCAGAGTATTAGCATATTTACACTTATGTATCTCGAAGTTATGTTTTGTTATCCCCTTTACCCGCTTTTTACTTTACGAATGCTTGTGATTTAAGCCTTTACCCTCTTTACCTACCTTAACTCTTACCACATTACAACCCTAAACAAGTCCTTTTGATCTATTTATGGATGCAATCATTATAGAGAAGAATTGGTGAATTAGCAAGCCTATGGTAATGTAGTTTCCTATAGGAAGTTTGAGTTAAACATTAACTATTAAACACTTTAGAGAAATGAGTGAAACCCTGAGGAAGATTCACTTTGTATCTATACTTATCTTTGAGTGATGGTGCCTTTTGTTGAGTTTACTTATGTACACAAATAAAAAAGTAGTCATGATATATGTAGTAACTTGATATTTGAGTTGCCTAAAATTTGAGGAATTGTATGCTTTCATCTTTGCAAAAATGAAGCGATAGAATTGAATGGTTGTACTTATTTTGCTTAAGGACAAACAAAGATTTAAGTGTGGAGAAGTTGATAGTTGTGCACTAGTCTATGTTTTTCTACGTATTTGGCATGTGTTTCTTGCATAATAGTTTATTATTCTTGTACTTTAGGATGCATTTTGTATGTTTTTATTTAGGATTCATCTTATATGTTTAGGGCTCAATTAAACTTTAGGTTTTCTAGACTATATAAGATATTAAACCTCCATGGATGAGGAAGGACGTGATACCTCTATAGAGAAGTGCCTCTTTGAGTGAAAAATATAGACTTAGAGTCTTAAGGAAGGTGGAGATTCAAGGATTATCAACCATAATTGGAAAAATAGCACATCAACACTAGAATTTCCAGATTTTGGCAAAGAACAGAAGGATTTTTCTTTATTCAATTTTCTATTGTTTTTATCTCTTCGAGTCTTTGTATGATGGATTATTCAATTGTTAGTGATGTTATGGAGACCATGAGTGGCTTATTTGTTTTTAGGGATTACTTTTGAACTATCTTGTTAAACTACTATTTTATTGAATTGACTGAAAGTTTTCTTTGATATTTATTGATTATATTCGTATACCTTACAATAAATTGAGAGATTGAGTTGGGTTATTTGTGTAGGATTGTATAACAAGAGTTGGCAACCTATAGAGTTACATTCATCACGTTAATTGATTAGTTAGAAGAGAGATCTCGGCTAATTCAATTGATCACCCATAAGATAGCTTAATAACTATTTAAATTGGTGGAGTGATTGGGTATATTAAGAGATTACTTAATCAACTTCATTTAATTTGATTAGGGATAATTAATTACACCTTGAAAGAGGGTAGTTAATACAATTGGACATTTTAGGTGAGACATAATTTAATTAATAAAATAGGAAGGAGACAAGATAGGGAGAAAGTGATCTCTAGTCTTTAAAACCTTGAATTCCAATTTTCTGTATTTTAGTATTGTCTACTGTTCATTGTTAGTCAATTAATTTTAATTTAATTTTCCAGTTTATTTTCATTAAATATTTTCTTTCCTAAACAAAGTGTAATCTGAATTAAGTGATATCTAGGCATCAATCCCTGTAGGATCGATATCTGCTTTCTATCTACAAGTCATGACCCATATACTTACGATTTTTGAGCATAAAACTAGTAGACTATTTTGTAAAATCAGTTATGATTAGGTTTGAATTGCATTTGATTGATGTTTATTTGGAGTTTGTTTGAATTTCAACTTGTTTTCTCTTCGAATTTTTTGTTGGTAATATTATTTTGATGTGTTTGTAGGTTATGGGAACATTAAGAATGCATGCTAAGCCTAAAAGAAGATTTAAAAGTGAGGAAATTGCACCAACCCACGATCATGGGAATTAGTGAGTTTCCCATGATTGTAGGTAGACTTTTCAGAAAGTTTCTAGAGAGTAATCTCACGATCGTGGGAATTAGAGTGATTCCCACGACTGTGGGAAATATCTCCGGAAAGTTCCTGGAGAGTAAACCCATGAAGGAAATTTTAAATTTCCCTTCCCATCTTCTTTTTTCATTCACTCTTAAAATTTTCACACCTTCTCTCTCTAACCTACAAAAATACACTCTCTCACTCTCTAAAATCCTTCATCTTACTCTAGATTCTTGGTATTTTCTTCATCTTCTTTTCATAAATCTTTCAATCCTTTGCCCTTATCATGCATTAATCATTCCAAAATACAAGGATTTGGGTAAGATTTTTCCTCTCTCTCTCTCTAAAAAATGAATTCACCTCTCTCTTTCTTATTTTTGCAAGTTTTCATCTTTTAAAGGCTCCAAAGAAGATGGCAGCTTGGAAAATAACTGATGAATTGTGCCTTCAAGTCTTCGTTGAAGGTAAACCCAATTTAGCGGTAGCTTTTATGCCCCATTCTCAATTTATTTGGAGAAAGAAGGTATACGCTTCCGAAACCTTAGATATAGGGAATTAATCACTCCTCGTACTTTGATTTTGAATTATTAGAAACCATAGGAGTGAGGTGAAATGTTGAGCGACTAGTAGCGAACATAGGTTGGAATAGTTTCATTCGTTGTGATGTGCCTATTTACTCTATGATGACTATAAAGTTTTTCACTACGGCACGCTATGACCCCAAAATGAATATATTATCGTTTAGGTTAGCTGACAATATGCATAAACTTGATTATCATGTCATTTGTGTAATTTTCAATTTATGAAATACAAAAATTCTAGATGACCACGATGACTTTGATGTAGATAATTATTGGAAAACTCTAATGGTTGAACCTAGTTTTGACTCTCGCAATGCACCGAACACTTTAATCTGTAGTGCCGACCATTTACTTTTGCATAAATTTATGTGCTTAATGGTGTTTAATAAAACTGAAAGTAAAAAATGCTTGATCAAAGAACTTTTCTTCCTTTGGTGCATGGATCAAAAAATAAAAATCAATACGCTTATAGGATTTTTTGATCAATAGTGAGTGTTGTGAATAAAAAGAGCTTTTATTTTGGCATGTCTCATGTTGTTACTACTTTGGCTCTGTTTTATAACTTTAATGTGGATAATGTGTGTTCAACTCAATATGATATGTTTGACATATCTTATGTGAGGCACTCTAAATTTTGGAGCTCCATTTTATGAAACTCCGAAATCCTCAAACGCGTACTACAGTGAAGAGCAGGAAGGGCAAAGATACAGTCGCTTCCCAATCCTCCACATACCAAGCGGTCCCGGAGCCAGAAGAAGAAGCATTAGAGGAGGAACTAAATGTACTAGCAGAGGATGATAGATTTTAACAAATCCTCGACCAAATGGCCTCCAATCATCAACACATGACAATGCAAATCAACGAGCTAGACACCCAGATGCGGCAAGTCTATAAGGAGCAGCGCTAGTTGAAGAAGAAATTCCTCAAATTCTTTCAAGGGAATAATTTTAAAGCTCCTTCACCAACACCGTCACCATTGCAATCCCTATAAGCTTTTCTTACCCTATACTTTTAAATTATGTCATTTCTTTTGTTTAGTTTCATGTCATTTTTGTTTGGTTTTATGTCTTTTGTTTGGTTTGATTTCTTTTGTTTGGTTTCATTTCACTATTGTTTGTTTTGATTTCTTTTGTTTAGTTTTCTGTCTTTTGTTTGGTTTGATGTCATTTTCTTTATTTTGTGGTGGCCCTGGCACTTTGAGGACAATGTGTTCTTTAAGTGTGGGGAGGTGACACTTACGTTGTCAATTGCGTTATGTTAATCAATGTTTGCATTCTATTAAATAGGATGTATATTTAGGCATATCATGTTGTTTTGTGTTAAGCAATTGAACCACACTTGAATCATTTAGATTAGTATTGCCATGAGATTCTATCATACTAGTTAGAATTAGATTAAATGAATGCTTGAACTTGGATTGGGCTACTTAAGTAGAAAATGAACCGTGTTAGAGTGAAGAAAAGTCGTTGCTTATATAAGCTTACTCATAATTTGACATTTGAGCAATAAGGTAGTGTAGAGATGCATAATGAATTTTTGTTTGAGCTAATGTGAGGATTAAGCCTATATGACTCCATCTATACTCATTCTATTTCTTTGATGTGTGATGCTTCCTTAGGTTATTACCCTCAGAACTTGCCTTAAATCGGTTTGAGTCTACTAGATGCATGCTTAATAGAGATGATTAAGGCCCTTTTTTGTGTTAACCCTTAGCTTAAATGACCTACCTTTTGATTATTCCTTGCTAACCTTGTTAAGGCTTAAACATTTTTTTCTTGAAAATATCCAGAAATTTTAAAACCTAAAACCCTATTATCCTACCCATTCATAAGCTTAGTAGAGCGTTAAGTAATGCATTAGTTAGGATCGTTGTGAAAATTTGTATCAAGATGATTTAAGGATATTTCTACTTTTGAATCACATTGTATATAGTTGCTATTTTATTCATAGTTCTTCCATGTATTAAGAAAAGGAAAGAAAAAAGAAAAGAAAAGAAAAAGAAATAATACTTGAGTAGCATAAATAAGTGTAGAGTATTAACATATTTACACTTATTATGTTTTGTTATCCCTTTTACCCGCTTTTTACTTTACGAATGCTTGTGATTAAACCCTTTACCCTGTTTACCCACCTTAACCCTTACCACATTACAACACTAAACAAGTTCTTTTGATCTATTTATGCATGCAATCATTGTAGAGGAGAATTGGTGAATTAGTAAGCCTATGGTAGTGTAGTTTCCTATAGGAAGTTTGAACGAAACACTAACCATCAAACACTTGAGAGAAATGAGTGAAAATTGTGAGCAAAATTCATTTTGCATCTTTACTTATCTTTTGAGTGATGGTGTCAATTGTTAAGTTTGCTTATGTACACCAATGAAAAAATAGTCATAATATGTGTATTAACTTGATATTTAAGTTGGCATAAATTTGAGGAATTGTATGCTTTGATCTTTGTGAAAATCAAGTGACAGAATTGATTGGTTGTATTTATTTTGCTTGAGGACAAGCAAAGATTTAAGTGTAGGGATGTTGATTGGCATAAATTTGAGGAATTGTATGCTTTGATCTTTGTGAAAATCAAGTGATAAAATTGATTAGTTGTATTTATTTTGCTTGAGGACAAGCAAAGATTTAAGTGTGGGGATGTTGATAGTTGTGCAATAGTATATGTTTTTCTAGGTAATTAGTATGTGTTTTCTTGCATAATTGTTGATTATTGTTGTAGTTTACTATTCATTTTGTATGTTTTCATTTAGTTTGATTTCCATTGTTGTTCTTTTATGTTTGATGTTAATTTGGGGCAAGAATTGACAATTTTTATGTAGGAAGGAAGATAGAGCAACTTGGAGATTGAGCTAGAGATTAAAGAGGAGAAGATAAGAGAAATCTATCTATGGCAAATTTCCACAATCGTGGGAATCATGCCAATTTCCACGATCGTGGGAATTATAATCCGAGTCATAATGCGGGGCTTCATTAAACTTAGGGTTTTTAGACTATTAAAAGCATAATTAAGCCTCCATTATAAAGGAGAGACGAAACTCTTCTGTAGAAACACGATCCTTGAGTGAAGAACACAAGTTTGGAGCCTTGAGGAAGGATTAAAGTCAAGGATTATCATTAAGATTGGGGAAAATAGCACATCAACACTAAAATTTCCAAATTTTGGAAAAGAAGAGAAGGAGTTTCTTTATTTAATTTTCTATCTATTTTACTTCTTCATTCTTTGTAAAATGGTTTATTTAAGTATTGATGATGTTGTGGAGACTATGAGTGGCTGATTTAGTTATAGGGATTGCTTTTGAACTATTTTGTTAGAACTCTTATTTTATTGAATTGAATGAAAGTGTCTTTGATGATTATTGAACTTATTTTTTATCTTGCAACAAATCAAGAGAATGAGTAAGATTAATTGTTTAGGATTATACAATGAGAGTTGACAAACTACAGACGTACAATCATCACGTCAATTGATTAGTAAGAAGAGAGATCTTGGCGAATTCAGTTGATTACCCATAGGATAGTTTAATAACTAGTTGAATCGGTAGAGTCATTGGGTAGGTTGAGAGATCATCCAATTGGTTCTCTTTAATTTGATTAGGGACAATTAATTATACCTTGAGAGAGGGCAATTAGTACATTCGGAAATCTTAAGTGACACATAATTCGATTAATAAAATAGGAGGGAGACAAAATAGGGAAAAAGTAATTTCTAGTCTTTAGAATCCTGAATTCTGATTTTTTTTACACTTTGATATAGTGTTGGTCTTTTAATTTTAATTCAATTTTTTAGATGATTTGCATTAAACAATTTCCTTTCTTAAACAAAGTTTTGTCTGAATTGAGTGGTGTCTAGGCATCAATTCCTATGGGATCGATATCGGCTTTCTAACAACAAGTCAAGTCCCGTACACTTGCGATTTTTAAGCGTAAAACAAGTTGATAGTTTTTGCCATCAATAGATAATCATATGGATATTCTATTCCAATGTCAATGATAGTCTCATAATAGCAATGGTGTAAGTATCCTTTAACTTGAGGTGCTCAAAGATATCTCAAATACTAATCTTATGTATTGACTCCATTCATCGATGCCTTTCAGGGGTTACTCATAGGGTGGTGACTGGGTATAGCTTGAGGCATTCAGAGGTAATTAAGCAGCCAATAAAGAATTCACCACTCCTAATAAAAAGAGATGATACCCACGGCCTCTTATCAGGTTCATTACTTTGGAGTGTCTGGCCAGAGCAGATATGTTTCATAAAGAGAGTCTTCAATGATATATAGAGTAATGAGATCCTTAGGACAAGATTTAATATCACTTGGACTAGATGTGACGTAATCAGTCTAATAAGATTTAACACTTTGACCATACTCTGAACCAAATAGGGTATATATGGTGAAAAGAAAAATTGCATAGAAACATTGTGTATGGAAGGTTCATAGTCAAACCACTGACTTTTCGATTAATTGGGGGTCATGATGTGTTGGTAGATACCACTCTTGATTTACTTGAATTAAGTATTAATTTAAGTGGCCAACATAACCAGGAACCTAGTGGGTCACACACATAGGAGATCTGAAGGATGAGTAAAATGGTCTTGAATGGTGATTCAAGATATGAGAGAGTGTTTTGGCATTGTATCGCGATGTGATCATGGTAGAAAACATTGCATGGAATGGATTAGAAACAAGTGTTGTTGGCTTCCATTAATATATGTTATTCATGGTCATTAGCTTCTCGTAACTTCCATTAATGCATGCTATTTATGACCATTAACTTCCCATAACTTTCAATTAGTGATGGCGGTTATGGAAGGCCAAATGGTGCAGAAAATTGTGATAATTTTCTTGCATCTTGTGTAAGAAACAAATAAAAAAATGAAAAAGATAGGTTTTCTTGCTTACACACACACTTTTTCTCTCTAACTCTCTCAAGAGTTCTTGTCTTTGCTAGCACAAAGAAAGAATTCTAGCCATCTCCTAGTGACGTTTCATCCTTCTATCTTCATGTGCACTTTCACTAGAGACAATTTGCATTGATCTTTGTGGTTTACGACAACGCAACTTGGAGAAGACTAAAGAACGAAGGAGATCATTAGAAAGGTATGTAAACATCTTACATTTCATGTTTTTGCTTTTCTATATCTGTATGCATGAGTAGATATGGTTTTTGAGGTTCTGTTTTATTTCCACTGCTTATATTTGATATATATTATATATTAGAGCCATCTTGTGACTTGTTAGATGTAGAATACATGACATGTGAAAAATGTTTTCATGGTTGTGACAACTTAGGGTCCTTTAATATTTTGTTCGAAATTAATTATAGAAAAATGGTTTTCATGATTTTCTTTCCAATATGTTCATAAGATGCAAGTGAATGATTCAGTGTGATTGAAAATAATTTTAATGTGATTCAAATATTTAATTTCGACTTTACAAGAACATGCATGAAATCTATCTTTCTGTTGGGCTTGTGATGTCTATTGGCTAAACTGATGAGGTTACTGATGATTTTCATGGAATTTGATTTTAGACAAATTATGTGAATATATTTGGAATGTGTTTATACCTCTGTAATTTTTGTAGAATTATTAAAAATGTTTTAATAATTTTACCAAACAATTTTCCAGATCTGGATAGTTTTTCAAAAATTGTAGGATCTGTTTCGTTTGATGTTTTTGTATGTTTATGTTTTGGTTCCAAACCTTAAAAATAATTTTATGTGATAAAAATGTTAATTTGATGTTTGATGCATGCCTGAATGATTTTGCTCGAAATTTGAATTCCAAAAAATTTTAAAAGTCGTATTTGTCATTTTTGGTGTCTTATCGCTGTTTCGGTGATCATGATAATTTTTGGGTGATTCCTAAATTATTTTGATCATTATGAAATGACCTAGAGATGATTGGAATGATGATTTGATGTTCTGGAAATATTGCAAAATCATAGAAATTGATTTTGAATTAATTTTAGTGGAGCAACAAATTAACTAATAAGACTAGAAAAATTGGTATGTATAACAAAATTGAAGTTTTTAATTTTGGACATCTAATAATTATTTTAAGGTAAATTAATTATGAACTAATATCTAGAATTAGGAATTCATGTTAATTAGATTAATATTAATTCCAATCAAAATAACGTACAATAGTAATTTTAGCCAAGTTAGTAAAAGGAAGACAATAAATCTAGGTGTTAGATTAGGTTTCCATGCTAGGATCCATAAGATGTCAT
>JANIIA010095754.1:0-27536 GCA_027478495.1 Erythroxylum alaternifolium
CCCTTAAAAGATTCATTTCGAAATTTGTAAGAATTCTGATTACCTTCTCCAATGATAGATCATTGATGTCGTGGGCTTCCTCTATTGATGTAATTTTCGGAATAAATCTTGAAGACAGTGATCTCAGTGTCTTCTTGACAAATTTCTGATCGGAATATTTCTTTCCGAGTTGATGTGCCTGATTTGCTATATCTCGCAATCTTTCGTGAAAGTCCCCAATGGTTTCACTTTCATCCATCTTCAGTTCTTCAAACCTCACAGCTAACACCTGTAATTTTGATGCTACCACAGATTTGGACCCTTCATAAATAGACTGCAAAACATCTCGCACTTCTTTAGCTAATTCACAAGAGATATCATTGAGAAACGTCCTTCATTAACAGCACTAAAAATTGCATGCATTGCTTATGAGTTTTCAAGTGCCCTCTCTTCTTCGGCTCTTGTCCATTAAGCTAGATCTTTATGAACTGTCTCTCATTTGTCATCAGTAATCATCGGATGCGTCCATATAACACCGAGTTCCATGCTCTTATTCCCTGTGCTTGAATAAAGACGTTCATCTGTGATTTCCATGTAGGATAATTGGAACTGTCCAACAACAGTGGCTTAATAATTGATGCTCCTTCTCTTATAGCCATGTTCGCAAAACTAAGATCTGCACCAACTTGCTAACAAGTTCTGAAACAGTGACCCCCTTTGATACTAAATGAAAAATTGAAAGGGGTAGTAGTTTTACAAACTTTCCAATTTTACTGTGGATGTCTCTAGCACAAACAAAAACAAAAACAAAAAAAAATGAAATAATAAAAAGCACCAGAAATTTGGTAACGCAGTTCGGCACACCTTGCCTACGTCTGCGGGGCCCTCACCTAGCTTAATCACTTTCATTGAAGTACACTCGTAGTAATCTCGTCAGAGGATTTTACTAACTACTTTCACTCAAACAACAATTAATAAAAAAATAACTCAAATACTTAATCAACTGAGAACTGAACGACAATATACTTAAGATAAAAGAAAGACTTCCCTATAGTTTCAGCTTCTCGAAATAATCCTTCAATTTAAAACAATCCATCCTAACTTCAACAGCTTCAATTAAACCATATGGCATACTCTACATACCATGTATATTTTTCACGCACAAACCTAAACAATCAAATATAGAAAATAGATGAAGACGTCTGGAAAAAGTAACACATTAACCCACTGCTCCGTAGACAACATACTCTTCACCGTAGCATGTCTCACTCCACGTACGTTATTCAGCTCTCTCACAAGACATGCAAAATTACTGCAGCATTTGTTCAATGGACAATTAAAGCATACCCAATCAACTCACGTTCTACTTTTGTTCAACTGTTAACACAAATGTGTAAGATTGCCGTCGTGTGTTTTTCTCAATTAACAACTAAAGCAAGCACTCTGTTCCCTTACACCATAAAGATAAACTTTGGTTATTGATAAAAGATGTGCACATTCCATACAAGCAAATAGAGTCCTACTACAACCATGCAACCATAACATCCCAGTTCAAACACGCAACCCTTTATTTGCTTCTATCCACCAAATTCACACGAACCTGTAGTAACACCGTTTAATTACCACCATGATAATAGACTTCAATCCAAGATAGGATTCTTTTTCAACTAGAAGATTATCCATATAGCTTTTGAATCCAAGTCATTATCCAATTAATATCTTATAGGTCCAATTAATAATAAATATGCCAAAATAAAATAAATTGATATATACACCATATATCTATCAATCTTCCCCTTTTTGGCATATTTGTCACAAATACTAAGCTCCCCCTAAATCACGTAATTGGACATATAGATATTAAATTCACAATTCATATGAACTCCCCCTCATTCCAACATCAAGTTCCAAAGAACATCCATAGTAACAATAATACAATCATCTAAATTTCTCCCCTTGGGGACAAAAGATGCCAAAAAGCAAGACTAATACTCACGAAGATTCCTTAAAATCTCCTTCTGAATTGAAAAGTCAACAAAAACAATTTGATGTCTTCCCTTTGGGACAAAACAGTGTTAAAACACAAAATTGTAAGAATCAACAATAGGTTCAGAAGAAAAATCATAAGCACGCCAAGATGACAATTTGTCACCATTCAAAATATCGAGAGATGTGCCCAAAAGAGATAGAGATACTCGAGAGAGAGACCCATACTGATGAGAGAGTTAAAGAGTCTTTGATGGAGCCAAATAGAAGTCACAATGCAATCTACTAAAATGATGGGACAACAATGGCAATATAAAAACTAAAGATGAACTAAAGAAGACAATTTTTTACGTTTTGTTTTCCTTTTTTTCCTTTTTTTTTAAACAACCAAAAAATTCAAAAAAGTAAAGAATACAGTCCCTGTGTCCCTCAAAGAAATTCAAACATGGGCTTATTTCTCATCACATTATCTCAAACATCAACTGTCTGATTGACTTTTTCATCTAAAGTAATTGACTTATCCTCAGTCTGAACAGTTTCTTCAAAAGCACTAACTAACTGTGAATCTAAACAATTTCTTGTTTTTCCTTCACTACATCTTTATGCTTATCCTTGACCTTCTCTAACCTAAGTGGATTTCGATAGGCTGATTCTGAAATTTATATGAGGGACGTAGAATTTTTTGGCTTTGGCTTCTTTGAAACAGTATTTGTAGTAATTGGTAACATCTTGGCCTTATATGCCCAATAATTCTACAAAAATGACACGTACGTATAAATCTTTGATTCTTTCTCGATGTTTCTTCTTCTCTAACAGATCTGGACATATCATTTTTCTCCTCATTCACCTTAGAACACTCACCTTTGTAACCAATGCCTTGAAGATCCCCTTTAACCTTACCAATTTCAATAACTTTCTAACTTTTCTGTGCCTCCATTCAGTATTCTCAATTTTCAGTACTTGCTAATTTAAGTCTGACTTCACCAAGCTCGTCTAAAGATACCATCAATTTCTTTTCTAACTCTTGGATGGTGTTCTTCATGGAGAGATTCTTTTCCTTCAATCTTTCATTCTTTCTACATGTTTTAACCCATTTTTCGTACATTAATTCGTAAGTCTCATAAATATTCTCCTTTTTACCACCTGAACCAATTTCATCATTTTCATAATCTGAGATCGAGCTTTGAGTTGAATCGTCTATGTTTTTCCTGAAATTTCCAAATTTACTCAATCTTTCGTGTTCAGTTACTTCTTTCTCGGTTATTGTTAAACAAGTAACTGGAGTTTTCCTATGTAAAGCAATTAACGCACCACCATTAGTGATTTCTTCTTCACTACCATATTCACTCTCAGATTCATTCTTACTCTAAATGCTAGTAAAGGATTTTTCTTTTCTCTTCTTCAAAGTATTAGCACATTTGACTTGAACGTGCTCGAATCCTTGAGACTCTTGACATTTGATTCTCTTTACCTTCCTTTCACCTTTTTGAGTTTTAACCTGCAATGCCAATCCTTTGCTTCTTTCTTGCTTACCCCTTAAAAGATTCATTTCAAAATTTGTAACAATTCCGATTACCTTCTCTAATGACAGATCATTGATGTTGTGGGCTTCCTTTATTACTGCAATTTTTGGAATAAATCTTGGAGGTAGTGATCTCAGTGTCTTTTTGACAAGTTTTTGATCAAAATATTTCTTTCTGAGTTGATGCGCCTGATTTGCTATATCTCGCAATCTTTCATGAAAGTCCCCAATGGTTTAATTTTCATCCATCTTTAGTTTTTCAAACCTCACAGCTAACATCTGTAATTTTGACACTATCATAAATTTGGATCCTTCATGAATAATCTGCAAAGCATCCCACGCTTCTTTAGCTGATTCACAGGCCAATATTATTGAGAAACGTCCTTCATCAACAACACTAAAAATCACATGCATTGCTTGTGAGTTTCCAAGTGCCCTCTCTTTTTCAGTTCTTGTCCATTCAGATGGATCTTTTAAAACTATCTCTCCCTTATCATCAGTAATCATTAGATGTGTCCAACCATATATCACCGAGTTCCATGCTCTTGTTCCCTGTGCTTGAATAAAGACCTTCATCTGTGATTTTCATGCAGGATAATTGGAATCATCCAACAACGGTGGCCTGGTAATTGAAGCTCCTTCTCTTATATCCATGTTTGCGAAACTAGGATCTGCACCAACTTACTACCAAGTTCTGAATTGATGACCTTGCTCTAATACCAATTGAAAAACTATATATGTAAATTAATTCATGAACTAACCAATTTTAAGTGATTGTCTCTGGCACAAATAAAAACAAAAATAATTAATCAAGCAAAAATATCAAAAGACACCAGAAATTTGTTAATGCAGTTCGGCACTCCTAGCCTACGTCTATGGGGTCCTTACCTAGATTAAATTTTTCACTGAAATACAATAGGTTTACTCAAGGCTTTACTGAGCCTACACCATTTACCCTTGACTCTATCTCTCGATCTCAATACTTGTGAAAGATTTTCACTCCCGATAATACAACTGACTCGTGTTAACCTCAACAGAGGATTTTACTCAACAATGTCATATGATTAACACTAAATAAATAACTCAAGTGGTTAGACAAAATTTAGTGTAAATAAAAACACTTGAGAAAGAGACAGAGAATAACTTTCTAATGATCGTAGGTCCTTCAAGAAAGATCTGACAGTTGTTCGTACACGTGAGCCACTCCACAAGGATAATTTCCAGCTTGATCAGCTACCATACGATTAGTAAAGAATAGTGCAGAACATATGGATAGGTAACCCGAATACGCATCACACACTAATTAGCTTAAGATTTTTTATTCACTCACAAATCACTTCTCTCATGCCATTCATACGCACACCTACACCTTCTGTCGTAACTCCCATGAAATTTTCAAAACATCACCCACGTATATTTTTAGCTGAAACACGCAAACTTCACCCACAAAACATAAGTGGTGACTCCTATGAAATTTTTAAGCAATACCCACGTATGCTATTAGCTGAAAAACACGCAAACTTCACTCACTACACACCAAATGCACTTTTTGCCATAAATCTCATATATTATTAAGGTGACACATACGTATATAACCAGCTGGAAAACACACCCAATGCACTCACTCTGTTGCACACACCTGTACACGCATACTCACCAAATATACTGCTAGTCTTAAGTATGTTATTCACCAAAAGACAACCATGTATCTTTTTGCCGCAAGTCTAATATATTAAATATCTCCTCTAATAACAACAACCTATAGTGTTTAGCAGAAAACTCTTTGTATATGCTGGTAAAAATACCATAATACCCTTAAACAATCCTTCACCAAATCAACTCCTATACAAGATAGAATTCTACTATATCTACAAAATTATCCAACTGGTATTTGAATTCAAGCTTGATAAAAAGATGCCAATTTAAGAATATGTCAAAATAAAATAAAATAGATATATTTAACATATATCTAACAATTAGGTTTATTCCTAAGCATATTCTTGCATAACTCCATCTCTTCAGTGCTAAAATACGCTAATCTAGGCATATTAAGGTACCTAGTGAGTTTTCCACAATACAAAAGTGGACTAGCACTCCAAAAAATAAATTATGAAAGTTAGCTCATATTGGAATTCTCCTTATCGTCTGTTTCACCAACATCATCCCAAGTACCCCAATTGGTTCCAAAATAATGTCATTTTAGTTTCGCTTTCCAAAATATCGTTTTAATTTTGACTTTTTAAAGAAAAAATATTGTCGCTTTGAGATGTTAAATAAAAAAGACATACAGCCTTGTAAATTAGCCATTAAGTCGAGTTCTATCCAAATTCTGACCAATTTAAACTTAATATGTTAATTTCAGGTTAAGCCAGATAAGGACGAAAGTTAACTTTAACCCTAGATTTCTATTTCTATAATATGATAAGTTTAACTTATATATGCTACCTCAAGCACTTTCATCAAATTTGCTTCACAATTTAATTTGAATATAAACATATCTTCCTCATTCATGTATGTATTCTTCAATCCAATCTTGCTCTAATTAAAGAAAGCACAAGTTTGCATTAAAGCTGAGACAACTCTCTCATTAATAAACTATTAACTGCCTTATCATTGTTGTTGCAAGGGAAATAATTTTTAACTTTTGAAAAGCTAATTTATCTCCTATTAATTAAATCCATGTGAGTTTAGAATTAGAGAAGGAGGAATAGGTAACAGAAGATGAAGCATTGGAAAAGACTATCTGCGAATAGCCACTTGGCTTCGGTATGAGAACAAGGTTTGAGAGTCAAAGAGCTGGAGGAGCTGGATGAAATTAAGGGAGGTTGGCAAGGAAGATGCTGAAAGAGGAAGCAAAGGAAGGAGAGATAAGCTTGTTAGAGATGATTTGAGTCTGCCACGAATAAAAGGAGAAGCCTTTGGCAGTGAGTGTTGAGGAAAAAGTAGCTTCTTAGGAGCTTACTTGATTGTGGCAATGTACCTGGCAAATAACTAAGAAGTTGGGCACCTTGTTCTATCAAATTTGACTAAATCTAATCTTATATTATAACTAGAAAGTGTTAGCATTCATATTTCTGCACGATTCAAAGATAAGAGTATATTAATAGAATAAGGAATTTACATGTATTATTACATGTAATTACAAATATAAGCCCCTGGAAAAGTCCCTCGGGCAAGTCCAAGTGATGTTTTGACATCTACTACTGTTTTATTTGTATGTTTAATTATTATCTTTTATGAAGTGAAAAAGGTAGAAAAAATAATACTGAAACTGTTAATGTTAACTTTGCTTTGAACTTCAAAGTAAAAAGTAGCATATGAAAAGAAAGTAGCAGAAAAAATATTTAATCAATTTAAGGAAAGCATAAATTAACCATTTCAGGAAGTCATAAAATAGTCGATTATGCAAAAGAATATAAATCACTGAATTATAAAACATGTCAAATCTGCCAATTCTGTGCCCAGATAATTCAGACATAAGAGTTTTGTGATTTCAACTAGATTCTCAATTCCATGCCTTCCTTCAGCAAGTGCTCATTAACAGATGCAAAGGAACCTGCATACCATAAGATCGAAGAATTTCAAGAAAGGGAAACAATGAAATATCACAATATATACGTATCATAGTACATAAAGCTAGACTTCATTTTTCATGAATGCAATCATCAGAACTTTCATGCTTGTAACAAGGGTCCAGAACATGTTTTCAAAGTGAACCAAATTTATGGCTTATCAGGTGGCGTATAGCCTACCACTTTTCTTCAAGTAGTATATCAGTAAGAAAACCAAATGACAGGTTTTATATAGAAATGCTAAAATCATAACAAATGTCAACACGACAGAGTCCTACCTCCTTTATGTGGAAAATCTCAGCAGCAAGGGACGACTGATGCATTTGTTTTTGTGAAAACTTCTGAAAAGTGTTCAATAAAGCCTGCACCACTGCTTACAATCACCGGTATGCTAACAGCATCATAAATCAAATTTATTAGATATATATCAAATCCTTTAACTTGACCTGATAACGACGTCCGTGAAATATGCAAACACCTCCAATTTCAGGAAAAGAAGATTAATTTTTAGACATATCACAGAAAAATAGTGATTCTGTAGTTCTATATTGAAGATATCATTACTCTAGTTCAAAACTAAGAAAAATTATCGTCAGCAATAGTGCCCAAGAAAAGGACATTAACGCAAATAGGAATTGGGATATCACCAAAGATTTGTGGATCATCGTATAAGATGAGTATCTCAAAGCAAACATTAAACAATGGATAAGATGTTAGGATTGTCTGTTGCAGATTCTGAAATCATCCACGCTAACCATTTTTGTAAAATAAACGTTTCACACTTCTGTTTCTTAAAAACCTTAAATCAATGAATAGTGATAAATATAGTAACTTACAGTAGGAATCACAATTAGTACAGTTCAACAGTATTTCTCCAGCTCTAAGCTCCTCGACTACTTTTGCAAGTTCATAAGCTCTAATTGGCCTACCTTCTCTCCCGCCATTAACTTTTAAGGAGGTAAACAATTAAGCTGTATCAGGAATTTAATTGTATACAATAGTGAGCCACATCTAAGCAATAGATGAGATTCCCATTATGGTAAAGTGCCGGTGAACATGGCAAAATGAATTTGATTCACATGTCATTGCAAAACTAGTCTATATTGTTCCTCTTCTTGTCCTATCTGAATAATGAATCTAGATATATAGGAATGGAAATGAGATGGGCCAACCTTTGCCTGACCAGGCCAGAAGTGGCCCAGCTCAAGCCCTATCAAGTTAAAGGTGGCCTGACCTAAATTTTATTGTTCTAAAGAAAATGTAAAATGACATCGATTTGCTTTATGGAGCTCGGGCTCGGCCATTAAACCTTTTTCCATCCTTACAGATATATATCCCTATTAATTAATAGGAAAACATTTTATATTCCTTTTCAAGCTGTAATATGAGTTCAACTTGTTGATAGAAGTCTTATTTTGTTTCTTGACGGTGAAGTAAGATTATGCTCATGAGCTTATCCTAAGTCAGAACAAGTTGACAGAATCCCCTTTTTCTTTTCGCCCCCATATCTCCACATCATTGGGACTTCTGAGATAAACTTTATAAGGGTCTATACTTACAACCACTGCCTATAATAAATTAAGAAAAGTCAATAGATAGAACCATCTACATTTTCTGGCCACACTTAAGCCAACTTTAAATAGAAATAAAAGGTACAAAGTAACAAAGACAAGACTATGGACATCTTTATCGAAAGTTCATAAGGACAGGTTATGTAGGAAAGAAGAGAAATCGTTCAAGGCATTAGCATACATCATTCTAATTTGAAGATTTTTCCCTTTTATTGTTGGTTCTTAAAGCATTTCAAACTGTATAAAATACAACCTGGTTTCTATAAACTCTAGATATTAGTTCAATGCTGGTCCTTCCAGTATTAACCTTCAAGAATAACCAAAAGCTATTACAAAAGATAGACTAGCAGTAAAACATGAAAAGATAGCAAATCTGTTCCAATTAGCTAGCAACATTCATACTTTAGTTCTTAAATATTCTTCTGCAGCATAGACAACATCACTTCCAATAGAGACCTTATCTTCCCCAGACCTGAAATATTCTGAAGCTACTTCCAAACTAGAATAGTACTTAAATGAGAACTGAAAATAATCGAGATTGATTAAATACTAGAGAGTTTGAGAAAAACCCCAATGTAATGACCAATATGCCAACTAAACTGTAAAATAAGTGCAAGATTAGTCTATGGTACGTTGGAAGAATCAAACCTTCCATTTGCATCCATAAAATCTCTGATACCACCTCTCACAGCCAATGGTAGAAAAACATTTTTTAAAGTGTATCTAAAAAACTGCACAGCCATAGCTATGAAAAAAGATGTGATATATGATAAGCCATCTTAAGGAAATCAAAGGCAAATGGCCAAAACTAGTAATTTTTCATTGAATAACTGATGGTTAAGTAGGTAACCTGCAATATGGCCAAATCACCTAAAGGAAAGTCCTAGAAACTAGTAATGTGTAGGAAACTGACCTGAAATTCAACATCAATATGTTTCAAAACACATAATCATTACTTTGATGACAACATGACCACTTAATTTATTAGATCAAAAAAGTCTATGTCATCAGCTCCATCTTTATAGTACTGACCAGTAAGCTCCACCAGCTTGCTAAAGTTTCTAACCTATAGAGCTTTGTACCCATGTAAAGCAGTTGTTACCTTTACAAAATGATCCAAAAAAAAAACAAATCAGACACTGATTTGGTGAAGATGCTTTTGAATTGCATGATTAAAATTTTTATGCCAGGATATTAATCTATCGTATAAAGGATACGCCACCATAAGAAATTAGCTTTTACATGATTAAGGTTATTTCAGTTTAATGATATAGACAACCATTTTAAGATGTAAAAGATAGTTTTTCAAATTTTATATTGGTATTCCTATTCATACAAATAAATGGGAGTCTTTGAAAAGACAATGCTGTCAGTAAACAACATGATTATGAAGAAGTACAAGTGAAATAAAATTTGAAAGGCACAAGTTAGATGCCCCTTCTACTTCAATCTTTCATAAATTTTCTTGACATTTGCATACTTTAACAAACCTCATTCTCTCGGGTATTTTCTCTTACATCATATTGGTCTCCTTTGGTTACATCATATTGGTCTCCTTTATCATTTGTTCTCAGATCAAATGATATCTTTCATAAAGGAGATCTTGTAGTAACCAAAGGAGACCAATATAATTTGTTCTCACATCATGGTTACTCCTTTATCATTTGTTCTCCCAATATATTGGTCTCCTTTGGTTCCTGCAAGATCTCCTTTATCATTTGTTCTCACATCATTTATAACCATGCAATTTATAGATGCAATGCCTCTAGCTATAATCTAGCCTTAAGAGACATATTAATTATGTACCACCATATGAAGTTGCATTCTTTGACAAACCTTAGTCTTTTGTGTATGTTATCTTACATCATATTGGTCTCCTTTGGTTACTATAAGATCTCCTTTATCATTTTTTCTCACATCAAACTAGATCTTTCATAGAGGAGATCTTGTAGTAACCAAAGGAGACCAATATGATCTCCTTTGATGTCAGAACAAATGATAAAGGAGATCTTTTAATAACCAAAGGAGACCAATATGATGAGAGAACAAATGATAAAGGATTAACCATGATGTGAGAAAAAAATCATATTGGTCTCCTTTGGTTACTACAAGATCTCCTTTATTTTTGAGAGAACATACACAAGGGAATGAGGTTTGTCAAAGAATGCAACTTTATATGGTAGTACATATAATATATCTCTTAAGGCAAGATTATAGCAAGAGGCATTGCATCTCTAAGTTGCATGGTTACAAATGATGTGAGAACAAATGTTAAAGGAGATCTTTCATAAAGGATATCTTGTAGTAACCAAAGGAGACCAATATGATGTGAGAACAAATGACAAAGGAGTAACCATGATGTGAGAACAAATGATAAAGGAGTAACCATGATGTGAGAACAAATCATATTGGTCTCCTTTGGTTACTTTACTCCTTTATCATTTGTTCTCACATAAAAGGAGATCTTTCATAAAGGAGATCTTGTAGTAACCATAGGAGACGAATATGATATGAGAACAAATGATAAAGGAGTAACCATGACGTGAGAACAAATCATATAGGTCTCCTTTGGTTACTACAAGACCTCCTTTATGAAAGATCTCCTTTGATGTGAGAACAAATGATAAAGGAGGTCATGTAGTAACCAAAGGAGACCAATATGATGTGAGAGAACATACACAAGAGAATGAGGTTTGTAAAAAAATGCAACTTCTTATGGTAGTACATATTAATATGTCTCTTAAGGCTAAATTATAGCTAGAGGCATTGCATCTCTAAATTGCATGAGTATAAATGATAGAGGAGATCTTTCATAAAGGAGATCCTGTAGTAACCAAAGGAGACCAATATGATGAAAGAACAAATGATAAAGGAGTAACCATAATACGAGAACAAATCATATTGGTCTCCTTTGGTTACTACAATATCTCCTTTATGAAAGATCTCCTTTGATGTGAGAACAAATGATAAAGGAGATCTTGTAGTAACCAAAGGAGACCAATATGATGTGAAAGAACATACACAAGAGAATGAGTTTGTCAAAGAATGCAACTTCTTATGGTAGTACATATTAATATGTCTCTTAAGGCTAGATTATAGCTAGAGGCATTGCATCTCTAAAACAGAGTTGAGATGTCAAGAAAATTTATGAAAGATTGAAGTAGAAGGGGCATATAAGGTTTGCCGTTTAAATTTTATTTCACTTGAACTTCTTGATATTCATCTTGCTAACTGATAGCATTATCTTTTCAAAGACTCCCATTTATTTGTATACATAGGAATACCAATATAAAATTTAAAAAGCTATCTTTTACATCTTAAAATGGTTATCTAAATCATTGAACTGAAATACCCTTGGTTATGTAAGAGCTGATTTCTTATGGTGGCATGTCCTTTGTATGATAGATTAATATCTTGGCATAAAAATTTTAATCATGCAATTCAAAAGCATCTTCACCAAATTAGTGTCTGATTTGTTTTTGTTTTAGATCATTTTGTAAAGGTAACAACTGCTTTATATGGGTGCAAACCTCTGCAGGTTAGAAACCTTGGCAAGCCGATAGAGCTTGCTGGTCAGTACTATAAAGATGGAACTAATGACGTAGACTTTTTTGATCTAATAAATTGAGTGGTTATGTTGTCGTCGAAGTAATGATTCTGTGTTTTGAAACATATTGATGTTGAATTTCGGGTCAGTTTCCTGAACATTACTGGTTTCCAGGACTTTCCTTTAGGTGATTTGCCCATTTTATAGGTGACTTATTTAACAATCAGTTATTCAATGAAAAATTACTAGTTTTGGTCATTTGCCTTTGGTTTCCTTGAGACGGCTTATCATATATCTCATCCTTTTCCATTGCTATAGCTATACAAGTTTTGACTTTTGAGGTACACTTCAGAAAATGTTTTTGCACCATTGGTTGTGAGAGGTGGGATTAGAGATTTTACAGATGCAAATGGAAGGTTTGATTCTTCCATCGTACCATAGACCACTCTTACACTTATTTTACAATTTAGCTGGCATATTGGTCCTTAGATTGGGTTTTTCTCAAACCCTTTAGTATTTGATCTATCTTGATTATTTTCGATTCTCATTTAGGTACTATTCTAGTTTGGAAGTAGCTTCAGAATATTTCAAGACTAGGGCAGATAAGTTCTCTATTGGAAGTGATGTTGTCTATGCTGCAGAAGAATATTTAAGAACTAAAGTATAAATGCTGCTAGCTAATTGGAGCAAATTTGCTGTCTTTCATGTTTTATTGCTAGTCTATCCTTTTGAAGGTTAAGACTGGAAAGACCAACATTGAACTAATATCTAGAGTTTATGGAAACTAGGTTGTATTTTATATAGTTTGAAATGCTTTAAAATCCATATTTCTCTTTACTTCCATATTATTTAGAAGAACCAACAATTAAAGGGAAAAATCTTCAAATTGGAATGACATATGCTATTGCCTTGAATGATTTCTCTTCTTTCCTACATAACTTGTCCTTGTGAGCTTTTGATAAAGACGTCCATACTCTTGCCTTTGTACCTTTTATTTATATTTAAAGATGGTTTAAGTGTTGCCAGAAAATGTAGATGGTTCTATCTATTGACTTGTCTCAATTTATTTTAGGCAGTGGTTGTAAGTATAGACCCTCGTAGAGTTTATCTTAGAAGTCCCAATGATGTGGAGTGCAATGCTATTCGAGTAACTAACCAGGGTAAGGATAGTTTCTACATGTTTACCATTGTCAACTTCTCATTTTGTCACTTTAACTACTTTATATTTTGATTTTATCTTCAATTAAAACATAATATTTAATGTTCCATTGGCACCTATTCAAGTGAATAATGATGTTGTAGGTTTGAAAAATATACCAACTCTTTAAATTTGAAAATTCTAAAGCACCACTTCCCTTAGAAGGGGTTTGGAGCTTGAGGTACTATGTTCCAATCGTTTCTCAATCATCATCTCCTACCTTTGTTGAACTTAAAATCATCCTCCACTCTGTAATTAATTCTTTCTGAGGATAGTCTTCATTTATCTTTTTCATGCACAAAAAGAGAGGGAAACATGTCTTATACTACGTCGGTTTTCTGATTAAATGAAATGAAATGTTGTCTTCTCCTGGTATTAATGCACAGTAAGCCTTGTTTTTTTTTATGTGCAGTCTGCTATGAAACTATTTTTTGCTTCCTATATTGATTCAAGTTTACCTTTTCTTGCTACCCAGGACTAACTAATTAAATAGATTAGAATTAAAAGCTATATAGAGACAGTGCATATACGTAGTATCAGAATATATATCTATGCAAAATATCAAATAAATAACTAAGCGTGAAACTAGATTTCCAAAATTATTCAATTGGAACCTTGTTTGAGTTGATAACAAATTAACACTTCGTAATAGGAAAGACACAGCTTGAAAAGGAATATAAAATATTTTCCTATCAACTAACAGAGATATATATAGGTAGGGATGGCAAAAGAGCCTAGGCTCTGGCAGCCCAAGCCTGAGCTGAGCCCAAACCCGACCCTCTGAACTGATAACCTGTCTTACGGACCCACTATGCCAAAAGCAAGGGAAATCCCATTCCCCTCTTTCCTTTTATACGTCCTCATGTCCCTCCTGCATGGCGATATGGGGGGAAAAGAAAAAGGGGGATCCTATCAACTTGTTCTGACCTAGGATAAGCTTATGAGCGTAGTCTTACTTCACCATTGAGAAACGAAAGAAGACTTCTTGACAAGTTGGACTCATATGACAGCTTGATAAGGAATATAAAATGTTTTCTTATCAATTAATAGAGATATATATCTGTAAGGATGGCAAAAAGTTGGAGGGCCAAGCCCGAGCCCCATAAAGAAAATCAACGTCATTTTTCACTTTCTTTAAAACAATAAAATTCAGGACAAGCTACCTTCAACCCGATAGGGCTTGGGTTGGGCCACTTTTAGCCTAGTCGGGTAGGGGTCGGCTCGGCTCATTGCTATTCTAGATTCATTATTCGGATAGGACAAGCAGAGGACAACATGGACTAGTTTTGCAATGACATGTGAATCAAATTCATTTTGCCATGATCAACGACACTTTACTATAATGGGAATCTCATCTGTTGCTTAGATGTGGCTCAGTATTCTGTACAATTAAATTCCTGATACAACTCAAATGTTTACCTCCTTAAAGGTTAATGGCGAGAGAGAAGGTAGGCCAATTGGAGCTTATGAACTTGCAAAAGCAGTTGAGGAGTTTGAAGCTAGAGAAATACTGTTGAACTGCATTGATTGCGATAGTAAGGATTATTTCTTTCCTGCTGTAAGTTACTGTGTTTATCGCTGCTCATTGATTTGAGGTTTTTAAGAAACAGAAGTGTGAAACGTTTATTTTACAAAAATGATTAGCGTGGATGATTTCAGCATCAGCAACAGACAATCCTAACATCTTATCCATTGTTTAAATTTTGTTTTGAGATACTCTTCTTGTACGATGATCCACAAGCCTTTGGTGATTTCCCAGTTCCTATTTGCGTTGATGGCCTTTTCTTGGCCACTATTGATGAAGAGAATTTTTCTTAGGTTTGGACTAGAGTAATGATATGTTCAATATAGAACTACAGCGCCACTATTTTTCTGTGATATGTCTATAAATTAATCTTCTTTTCCTGAAATTGGAGGTGTTTGCATATTTCACAGACATCGTTATGATTTTTCAGGTCAAGGTAAAGGATTTGATATAGATCTAATAAAGTTGATTTCTGATGCGGTTAGCATACCTGTGATTGCAAGCAGTGGTGCAGGCTCTGTTGAACACTTTTCAGAAGTTTTCAAAAAAACAAATGCATCAGCTGCCCTCGCTGTTGGGTTCTTCCACAGAAAGGAGGAATGACTCTGTCGTGATGACATTTGTTATGATTCTAGCGTTTTTATGTAAAACCTGTCATTTAGTTTTCTTACCGATATACTACTTGAAGAAAAGTGGTAGGCTATCTGCCACTTGATAAACCACAAATTTGGTTCACTTTGATAACGATACTAGACCCTTATTACAAGCATGAAAGTTCTGATGATTGCATTCGTAGAAAATGAAGTCGTGCTTTATGTCTGCTCAAGACCAACAACAGACTGTTAGAATTAGCAGTTAGTGAACAAAATATGAGAAGCAACCTAAGAATTAGTAGTATCCTATATGAAGAAACTAAGTAGAAAGACATAAAAAGAAAAGTTTGTGAGCAACCGCCACTACCCAAGATATGTCAATAATAACCTGGGATGCAAAGATTGTTCCAATAAACCACAGATTATTCGCTTTCAAAGAAGCTTATTTCGATGGGTCGCTTGGAGACTAATTTAGCGTATCTTGTAAGAATAGCAACAGGTATAGCTGAAACATAGCTCAATTTGACTCAAAATTTTATTAATTACCAATATGCCAGCTAAACTGTAAAATAAGTGCAAGATTGGTCTATGATACGATGGAAGAATCAAACCTTCCATTTGCATCTGTAATGTCTCTGATCCCACCTCCCACAGTCAATGGTACAAAAACATTTTCTGAAGTGTTTCTCAAAACCTGCACAGCCATAGCAATGAAAAAAGATGAGATATATGATAAGCCATCTCAAGGAAACCAAAGGCAAATGGCCAAAACTAGTAATTTTTCATTGAATAACTGATTGTTAAATAAGTGACCTGCAACATGGGCAAATCACCTAAAGGAAAGTCCCGGAAGCCAGTAATGTTCAGGAAGCTGACCTGAAATTCAACATCAATATGTTTCAAAACACAGAATCATTACTCTGAAGACAACATAATCACTCAATTTATTAAATCAAAAAAGTCTACCTCATCAGCTCCATCTTTATAGTACTGACCATCAAGCTCTACCGGCTTGCCAAGGTTTCTAACCTGCAGAGGTTTGAACCCATGTAAAGCAGTTGTTGATTTTACAAAATGATCCAAAACAAACACAAATCAGACACTGATTTGGTGAAGATGCTTTTGAATTGCATGATTAAAATTTTTATTCCAAGATATTAATCTATCGTATAAAGGACATGCCACAATAAGAAATCAGCTCTTACATAACCAAGGGTATTTCAATTCAATGATTTGGATAACCATTTTAAGATGTAAAAGATAGTTTTGTGAATTTTATATTGGTATTCCTAATGCATACAAATAAATGGGAGTCTTTGAAAAGACAATACTGTCAGTAAACAACATGATTATCAAGAAGTACAAGTGAAATAAAATTTGAACGGTATAAGTTAGATGCCCCTTCTACTTCAATCTTTCATAAATTTTCTTGACATCTCAACTCTGTTTTAGTGATGCAATGCCTCTAGCTATAATCTAGCCTTAAGAGACATATTAATATGTACTACCATAAAAAGTTGCATTCTTTGACAAACCTCATTCTCTTATGTATGTTCTCTCACATCATATTGGTCTCCTTTGGTTACTACAAGATCTCCTTGATCATTTTGTTCTCATATCAAGATAAGCAATTACCTGAAAGGAAGTTGTATGCATAAGTAGCATAAACTTTCAGTAAGGTTATTATATACAATGCTTTAAAAGTTTAACTCTAAAATGAAAGATCACTAGTCATACAGATGCACTGTTCATATCATAAAAGTCCTGCACAAATTTGAAAAAAAAAGTCAAGGATGCATGACCCTCTTTGCAAGTTTGGATGCCTTTGATTTAAGAGGCTTCTGTCTTCAACCAAAGTTACCATTTCATTAGATAAGGAAACAAAGAAAAATAAAAGCTGCTTAAGTTTCAGGGTTAAAAAGGCTACCTTTATAAAGGATGTCTTAGGATGTAAAAACCTCTTGAGTAGAGAATGCTCAACATTTGTAAAGAAATAATATGATTATGATTAAATTGGTTAAAAGATAAGTAAATTATATAAACAATTTATGGAAATCAACGAGAACTGACAACCTGTTGCGCATCTTTTTATATGACTTACAAGGAATTGTCATTTTTTATTGCTAGTGGAGAAAGGCTGAATTTTAACATTTTAAAAGAGAAGAAACAACAGAGCAAGGTTGACAGTTTCTTACCTTCAATCTTCTCCGGATGGAACTGAACTGCATAAACACTACCCTTTCTGATAGATTTTATAAACTTGTCGCCATAATTGCATTGGGAAGAAACCCACTCTTGATTTCTCATGTGACTTGAAAAGAACAAATAACAAACGTAGTCATTATAATTCCACACATCAAAGATCACCTAAAGATGCACGTATTGCTTTTGATGGTGGGTCAAGTAACAACAACTGTAGTTTTTCCATTATTGATTAATAAGTAATTGGTTGAACACTTCTTGCAAAAGAAAAAATGACTCTTATATTTAAAAAATAAAATGTTCCAAATGTTCCTAAAAATTCTTCTTCCTATTAAACCATTTGTATCTATATGCATTACGATTATAATTCATGGATATCTCAGTTTAAAAAAGAATAATTAAAGGATTGAACCATTACTTGGTAGTATCAAAGTCCAAAAATATGGAATTATCCAATGTTTGACTAGTCAGTTGGACAACTAATTTGCATCTTTTTATTCTTCCCATATTTTTTATTTTGTACAAGACTTTCACAAGTACAATGATCACCATAAAAAGGGATGAGGGAAGAGAAAAACTTACAGGCATTGCACGGTAAGAATAAACAAAATATACATGGCGATTACTAATATTATCTAAAATTTCAGATTTATTATTAAGGTGCAAAGCATTCCAACCAATATTAGCAATTGATGAGTCAAAACGCCCCATTACACTAGGTATCAGACTAAGACCACTAACTGAGAAAAAGATACGACACAAAAGTTCTATTGATATTCAACATTAAAAGAGAAAAAAAGAAAGCTATTTACATTAACATATTCTTCCTAGGGTAACAAGAATCAAACTGGACCATTCTCCTCGTTGGACTCAAACAGCAATTGAAGCTCGAAAAAAATGCCTAAAAAGGGCGATCATTCTTAATGTAAGTACACAATGCCTCTACCATCCTGTGCAATGTAAACAATTTGAGAACTAAAACACCCGAAAAGATCAAATGTTTGGCTTAGGGATTCAACAATATAATCACAATTCATTCCTTTCGATAATAATTACTATAAAAAATTTTATGAGAACCAAACCTTGTCTTGTTAAGTACATCGATAGCAGCTATAAAAGTCCCGACATCGGGAAAAATCAGACAACTCGTGTTTAAAATATTCGTTGGCGATTGCACCTGATTGCAAATATAGAAGTATACGAATAATCTATGTGACAAAAGGTAAGAGAAAACTAAAAACTTACTTTTTTAATGTGGAAACCAAGATGGCGAATTGCATTTTTCACGCTACGCACATTGCTGACACTGTAATCAAGTAAAGTGACAACTACAAAATAAATTAATGAACAATAAATGGTGAAAAAGAGAACAAAAACTAAAGCTAAATTGAAAATGGTAAATGACAGAATGAGAGGTAGGAATTAGAATCACTATATGAGGCGCGAATGGAGATGTTTCGCGACAGTTTGTGTTAAAAAGATAGGTTGCTTTTGTATATGTCTTGTTGTAGAAATGACGATAAAGAAGAAATAAATGGCGTCGCTAGAGCCGCCATACTGTTTTATTTATAAATCTCGACCTTAGAAGATCTGTGTGCGAGTGTAGTACGAAAACAAGTTTTAGTGTAAGCAGATTGATTATTGGGTTGGGCGAATTCATCTCAATCTAATGTAAAGAGGTTAAAAGACCAAGAGAACATGTTCTATTACAACGTTATTCTATCTCCGTTGATGGTATGATGATTTTTTTTGAGATTCCATTTTTGTGGATTTCTAGAATGTTCCCCAACATGAAATCGTTGAGTTGTTAGGGATTTCATTAACGAGCCAATCAATTAACTTGTTAGTTTTTACATCGTAACCTAGGATTATAGATAGATAAATCAACAAAGGAACCGAGTAGCAAATGAAGTAATAAAATTAAAAAACAAAACAAGAATTCAGATCTCTACACAGAAAGCACCACACTTGATTGAGAAACCTACAACCATAGCATTTGAATGAGTGAAACGAAACCTTTCCCTTTTCCTGAGTGAACTCCTATGGCAGAATACAGTAATACTGGTTAAAATTACATAAACGACACATAGACCCAGTATCATTAGTGTTTAAGCATAAGAGACATAAATAAGATCGATGCGTCTCTGCCCGCTTTTTCATTGTTTTATGAAAAAAAGAAGTCATTTTTTGCGCTTCTATTGATATTTGAAATTGGGTACACATTTACAAACACACTCAGAAAAAGAAGAAAATCTTATCGAGCAAACATTTTCCATCAATCCAAATTCATTTGTTCTAGGAAAGAAAAAGAGATTTTTACCTAGGTCTAAGAATCAAAGCGGATCGAGAAAGGTTTAAACTTGCCAAAGAAGAGGGTGATAATGATATTGTAACAGTATAGACGATGAAGATTTGAGCAAAGAAGGAACGAGTTTGAAATAAACTAAAGGTTTAGATAGGGCTTTTCAACCCTATTTTTCACACTAAAAAAGAATATTTTAAATATATTTTTTATTTTTCATTAATAATTATTAAAATTATTTTTTAAAATTAATCGAATTTCTTTAGAAACACTCGATATGAAAAAACAGGAAAAAAAGTCAAATTTTCTAATATATCTCTCCCTTTTATTTTTTTTAATTTGCTCTTTTTTTTGTACAGAAATTCTCATCTTGCTAATGATCTAGATTCATATTAGGATTTTAAGTATAAAGTCGAAAAAGAATAAAGAATAAAGAATAATGAATAATGTAAAGAAAAAAAGTCATAAACGATATAACGAACATACCTTGTCTCCACGTTGTCTTCCTATTCAGCCATCGAACCTGCCCAACCAGCAACCAAAGTTGTATGCATAATATGGACAGACAACAAACGATTGGGATCATTCAATACGACAGTATGAACATGATACCAAGGCAAACCTATGGAAATATCGTTACATGATTTCTTCTTCATATAGATGTAGGATATATGGGATAATTACTTAGAAATACATTTTGTGCAACAGCCCTTCCTATCTGATAGAAAAGGATCCCATGATCCTGAATCGATCTTACCTGGGATTGCAAATCTCAAGTTTGTCTATGAAGAGCAGATCTAATTATATTAATTTCTATAATTGATTTCTTCTGTATAATACTATTTTATATAATTTTTTAATATTTTGTAGAAATCTAAAGAAATCTATTAAAAAGAAAGAAATAAAATTAAAAATGAAATAAAATATATATTCTATATGGATATATGGAAAAATATTAAGTTCAATAGGATTTGATCCTATACCAAAGGTTTAGAAGACCTCTGTCCTATCTATTATACAATGGACGCTTTTCAATTTTGTCTTTTCTTAGTTTTTTTTGTTCTGATAAAGAGTAAATATTGACAAAAATTTCGGGAATTGCATATTGAATTGTTGATTAATTTTATAAAATAATTTTAATAATTATTAATAAAAATATATTTAAAATATTGTTTTTTTAGTGTGAAAAATAGGGTTGAAAAGTCCTATCTAAACCTCTCGTTTGTTTCAAACTCATTCCTTCTTTGCTCAAATCTTCATCGTCTATACTTTTATAATATCATTATCACCTTCCTCTTTGGCAAGTTTAAACCTTTCTCGATCTGCTTTGATTCTCAGACCTAGGTAAAAATCTCTCTTTTTCTTCCCAAGAACAAATGAATTTGGATTGATGGAAAATATTTGCTCGATGAGATTTTCTTCTTTTTCTGAGTGTGTTTGTAAATGTGTACCCAATTTCAAATGTCAATAGAAGCGCAAAAAATGACTTCTTTTTTTCATAAAACAGTGAAAAAGCGGGCAGAGACGCATCGATCTTATTTATGCCTCTTATGCTTAAACACTAATGATACTGGGTCTATGTGTCGTTTGTGTAATTTTAACCATCATTATTGTATTCTGCCATAGGAGTTCACTCAAGAAAAGGGGAAGGTTTCTTTTCACTCAGTCAAATGCTATGGTTGTAGGTATCTCAATCAAGTGTGGCACTTTCTGTGTAGAGATATGAGTTCTTTGTTTTTTTTTTAAAAATTTTATTACTTCATTTGGTACTTAATTCTTTTGTTGATTTGTCTGTCTATAACCCTAGGTTACGATGTAAAAACTAACAAGTTAATCGATTGGCTCGTTAATGAAATCCCTGACAACTTAACGATTGCATGCCGGGTAACACACCAGAAATTTACAAAAATGAAATCTTGGAAATAAATCATCATACCATCAACGGAGATAGAATAACATTGTAATAACATATGTTCTCTTAGGCTTTTAACCTTTTTACACGAGATTGAGCTGAATTCGCCCAACCTAATAATCAATCTGCTTACAATAAAACTTGTTTTCATACTACACTCGCACACAGGTCTTCTAAGGTTGGGATTTACAGACAAAGCAATATGGCAGCTCCAACGATGTCATTTTCTTCTTCTTTATCATTTCTACAACGAGACCTACAAAAGCAGCCTATCTTTTTAGTACAAGCCACCGTGAAACATCTCCGTTCGTGCCTCATATAGTGATTCCAATTCCTGCCTCTCACTATGTTGTTTACCATTTTCAATTTAGCTTTAGCTTTAGTTTTTGTTCTCTTTCCCTTTATTTATTGTTCATTAATTTATTTTGTAGTTGTCACTTTACTTGACTATGGTGTTGACAATGTGCGTGGCATGAGAAATGCGATTCACCATCTTGGTTTCCACATTAAAGATGTAAGTTTTTAGTTTTCTCTTACCTTTTGTCATACGGATTATTTGTATACCTCTATATTTGCAATCAGGTGCAATCGCTAACGGATATTTTAAATGCGAGTCGTCTGATTTTTCTTAGTGACGGGACTTTTGCAGCTGCTATCGTTGTACTTAACAAGACAGGGTTTGCCTCTCATAAAAGTTTTTATAGTAATTATTTTCGAAAGGAATGAATTGTGGTTATAATGTTGAATTCCTTAGCCAAAGATTTGTTCTTTTCGGGTGTTTCAGTTCTCAAATTGTTTACTTTGCACAGGATAGCAGAGGTATTGTGTACTTACATTGAGAATGATAGCTACTTTTTAGGCATTTGTCTCAGGCTTCAGTTGCTCTTTGAGTCCAATGAGAAGAATGGTCCAAGTTAGCTTTTGTTACCTTAGGAAGGACATGTCAATGTAAATAGCTTTCTTTTTTCTCTCTTAATATTGAATATCAATAGAACTTTTGTGTCATATTTTTTTCTCGGTTAGTGGTCTTGGTCTGATACCTAGTGTAGTGGGGTGTTTTGACTCATCAACTGCTGTTATAGTAACCCATATTGGTTGGAATGCTTTGCACCTTAATAATCAATATGAAATTTTGGATGATATTGGCAATCGCCATGTATATTTTGTTCACTCTTATCGTGCAATGTTTGTAAGTTTTTTTCTTCGCTCATCCCTTTTTATGGTGATTATTGTACTTGTGAAAGTCTTGTACAAAATACAGTGAGTTATAAAAAAATGTGAGAAGCGTAAAAAGATGCAGATTAGTTGTCCAACTGATTGGTCAAACATGGGATAATTTCATATCTTTAGACTTTGATATTGCCAAGTAATGGTTTAATCCTTTAATTATTATTTTTTGAACTGAGATATCCATGAATTGTGATCGTAATGCATATAGATACAAATGATCTAATAGGAGGAAGAATTTTCAGGAACATTAGGAACATTTTATTTTTTAACATAAGAGTCGTTTTCTTTTGCAAGTAGTGTTCAATCAATTACTTATTAATCAATAATGGAAAAATTATAGTTGTTGTTACTTGATCCACCATCAAAAGCAGCACGTGCATCTTTAGGTGATCTTTGATGTATGGAATCATGATGACTACATTTGTTATTTGTTCTTTTCAAGTCATATAAGAAATCAAAAATGAGTTTCTTCCACCTGCAATTATGGCGACCAGTTTATAACATCTGTCAAAAAGGGTAATGTTTATGCAGTTCAGTTACATTCGGAGAAGAGTGGAGGTAAGAAACTGTCAATCTTGCTCTATTGTTTCTTCTCTTTTGAAATGTTAAATTTTAGCCTTTTTCCATTAGCAATAAAAAATGATAATTCCTTATAAGTCATATAAAGAGATGTGCAAGAAGTTGTCGGTTCTCAATGATTTCCATAAATTGTTTATATAATTTACTAATGATTTAACCAATTTACTAGTAATCATATTATTTCTTTACAGATGTTAGGCTTTCTATACTCAGGAGGTTTTTACATCTTAAGACATCCTTTGTAAAGGTAGCCTTTTTAACCTTGAAACTTATGCCGCTTTTATTTTTCTTTGCTTCCTTATCTAATGAAATGGTAACTTTGGTTGAAGACAAAAGCCTCCTGAGTGGGTAATGCATCATTGACCCTTTTTTTTTTCCAAATTTGTGCAACATTTTTGTGATATGAACAGTGCATCAGTATAACTAGTGATTTTTGGTTTTTAGAGTTAAACTTTTAAAGCATTGTATATAACAACCTTGCTGGAAGTTTATGCTACTCATGCATACTACTTCCTTTCAGGTAATTGCTTGTCTTGATGTGAGAACAAATGATTGAGGAGATCTTGTAGTAATCAAAGGAGTCCAATATGATGTGAGAGAACATACATAAGAGAATGAGGTTTGTCAAAGAATGCAACGTCTTATGGTAGTACATATTAATATGTCTCTTATGGATTAAGGCTAGATTATAGATAGAGGCATTACATCTCTAAAACAGAGTTGAGATGTCAAGAAAGTTTATAAAAGATTGAAGTAGAAGGGGCATCTAACTTATGCCGTTCAAATTTTATTTCACTTGTACTTCTTTATAATCATCTTGTTTACTGACAACATTGTCTTTTTAGATACTCCTATTTATTTGTATGCGTAGGAATACTAATATAAAATTCAAAAAAATCATCTTTTACATCTTAAAAATGGTTGTCTAAATCATTGAATTGAAATACCCTTGGTCATGTAAGAGCTGATTTTTTATGGTGGCATGTCCTTTATACGGTAGATTAATATCTTGACATAAAAATTCTAATCATGCAATTCAAAAGCATCTTCTCCAAATCAGTGTCTGATTTGTTTTTGTTTTGAATCATTTTGTAAAATCAACAACTACTTTACATAGGTACAAACTTCTGTAGGTTAGAAACCTCAACAAGCCGGTGGAGCTTGCTGATCGGTGCTATAAAGATAGAGCTGATGAGGTAGACTTTTTATCTAATAAATTGAGTGGTTATGTTGTCTTCAGAGTAATGATTCTGTTTATTGAAACATATTGATGTTGAATTTCAGGTCAGTTTCCTGAACATTACTGGTTTCTGGGACTTTCCTGTAGGTGATTTACCCATGTTGTAGTGACTTATTTAACAATCAGTTATTCAATGAAAAATTACTAGTTTTGGGCATTTGCCTTTAGTTTCCTTGAGATGGCTTATCATACATCTCATCTTTTTTCATTGCTATGGTTGTGCAAGTTTTGAGATACACTTCAGAAAATATTTTTGTACCATTGACTGTGGCAGGTAGGATCAGAGATTTTACGGATGCAAATGGAAGGTTTGATTCTTCCATCGTACCATAGACCAATCTTGCACTTATTTTACAGTTTAGCTGGCTTATTACTTATTACATTTGGTTTTTCTCAAACTCTTTAGTATTTGATCAATCTTGATTATTTTCGATTCTTATTTAGGTACTATTCTAGTTTGAAAGTAGCTTCAGAATATTTTAGGCCTGGGTCAGATAAGGTCTCTATTGAAAGTGATGCTGTCTATACTGCAGAAGAATATTTAAGAACTAAAGTATAATGGCTGCTAGCTAATTGGAGCATATTTGATGTCTTTTCATGTTTTATTGCTAGTCTATCCTTTGTAATAGCTTTTGATTATTCTTGAAGGTTAAGACTATAAAGACTTTTTTTTTGCTTCCTATATTGATTAAAGTTTACCTTTTCTTGCTACCTAGGACTAATTAAATGGATTAGAATTAAAAACTATATAGAGACAGTGCATAGACATAGTATTAGAATAGATAACTATGCATAAAATCAAATAAATAACTAAGCGTGAAACTAGATTTCAGAAATTATTCAATTGGAAACTTCTTTAAGATGATAATAACTTAACATTTAGTAATAGGAAAGACACAGCTTGAAAAGGAATATAAAATATTTTCCTAGCAATTGATAGAGATATATATCTGTAGGGATGGAAAAAGAGCCTGGGCCCTAGCAACCCGACCCCAAGCCCAAACCCAAGTTCGACCCTCTGAACTAATAGCCCTTCTTGTGGGCCTCCCGCCAGTAGCCCGCTATGCCAAAAGGGAGGGCAATTCCATCATCCTCTTTCCTTTTATACTTCCTCATGTCCCTCCCGTGTGGCGATATGGAAGCAAAAAGAAAAAGGGGGATCTTATCAACTTGTTTTGACCTAGGATATTAAGCTCATGAGCATGGTCTTACTTCACCGTCGAGAAACGAAAGAAGACTTCTGTTGACAAGTTGAACTCATATTACAGCTTGAAAAGGAATATAAAATATTTTCCTATTAATTAATAGAGATATATATCTGTGAGGATGGCAAAAGGTTCAACGACCGAGCTTGGGCCCTATAAAGTAAATCGACGTCATTTTATAGTTTATTTAAAAAATAAAATTCGGGCTGAGCTTCTTTCAATCTGATAGGGCTTGGACTAGACCACTTCTGTCCTGGTTCGGCATAGTTCGGCCCAGCTCATTGCCACCCCTGTATATCTGAGTTTATTATTTAGATAGGACAAGCAGAGGAACAATATAGACTAGTTTTGCAATTACATGTGAATCAATTCATTTTGTCATGATCACGGGCACTTTACCGTAATGAGAATCTCATCTATTGCTTAGATGTGGCTCAGTATTCTATACAATTAAACTCATAATGCGGCTCAAATGTTTACCTCCTTAAAGGTTAATGGTGAGAGAGAAGGTAGGCCAATTGAAGCTTATGAATTGGCAAAAGCAGTTAACGAGCTTGGAGCTAGAGAAATACTACTAAACTGCATTGATTGTGATGGTAAGGATTATTTCTTTCCTGATGTAAGTTACTGTGCTTATCGCTGTTTATAGATTTGAGGTTCCTAAGAAACAGAAGTGTCAAACATTTATTTTACAAAAATGGTTAGCGTGGATGATTTCAGCATCTGCAACAGATAATCCTAACATCTTATCTATTGTTTAATGTTTACTTTGAGATGCTCTTCTTGTACGATGATCCAAAAATCTTTGGTAATATCCCAGTTCCTATTTGGGTTGATGACCTTTTCTTGGCCACTATTGATGAAGAGAAATTTTCTTAGGTTTGGACTAGAATAATGATATCTTCAATATAGAACTACGGGACCACTATTTTTCTATGATATGTCTATAAATTAATCTTTTTTTTCTTGAAACTGGAGGTGTTTGTATATTTCACGGACGTCGTTATGGATTTTCAGGTCAAGGTAAAGGATTTGATATGGATATAATAAAGTTGATTTTTGATGCTATTAGCATACCGGTGATTGCAAGCAGTGGTGCAGGCTCTGTTGAACACTTTTAAGAAGTTTTCATAAAAATAAATGCATCAGTCGCCCTCGCTGCTAGAATCTTTCACATAAAGGAGATATGACTCTGTCGTGTTGACATTTGTCATGATTTTAGCGTTTGTATGCAAAACATGTCATTTAGTTTTCTTACTGATATACTACTTGAAGAAAAGTGGTTGGCTATATACCACCTGATAAGCCATAAATTTGGTTGACTTTGAAAATGTGTACTGGACCCTTGTTACAAGCATGAAAGTTCTGATGAT